>JAPPVO010000003.1:33535657-33548157 GCA_030407325.1 Camellia japonica | reverse complement strand
CAAGTGCATGGTTGGTAATATGGACAGCAGCATAAACATGGAGGCTTCTTCCACACCACGTTTGGATGTGAATGGACTGATGAGCTCTGACCACCAAGGGATCACTGCAGTCATTAAGCATGAGAACGAGGCTCTGCCTGAATTGGACCTTAATCATTCAAAACTTGCAGCTTTGAAAATTAAGTCTGCTCCAGACACAGGTCTGAGCATTCCTCAAATTCTTCACCTGGTAAGTTCTTTTATAGTCAATGTTTTCCCCTCACATTGTTATATAATATCAAATTTTACATACTGAATCAGTTTCTCATTCACTTAACTAAACTGTATTCAACTGACATTGTGATAACACATTCCTGCTCCCCCTTTTGGTGTAGATTTGCAATGGGAATGATGAAAGCCCTACTGCTAGCAAGCGTGGTGCACTTCAGCAGTTAGTCGAAGCTTCTGTGGCTAATGATCAATCCATTTGGACTAAGGTATGATGAGGAAATCGTAGATCCTATCTTTTTCCTTTTTTCTTTAATCATTTTCAGGTATTGATCCTTATAACATGTTCAATTAGTTTGTTGGCAAGCTGTTTTGTTAATTCGAGCTAAACCCAGAGTCTTATTGGGAATTAATCCCCAATTTCTTGCAAGTTACATACCTTGGTTATCAGGGTGTTGACAAGGCAATCTCCTTCTAATCTCTCATCCATTATCCTGCTAAGTATTGCTATTCTTGGTAGAAGTAAACGGTCATCTAGGAAGCACGGATACGGATATGGATACGAGATACGGCGATATGCCAAAATCTGAAAAGGTACGATATAGGTACGGCGGAGATTAGGAATGGCAACGGGCCGGGGATCATACTCCCCGTCCTCGATCCCGATGGTAGAAATTTCCCTGTCCCCGGTCCCGATCCCCGACGGGGAGCGTATCACCGCCCCCGTCCCTCCCCTAACGGGGATCGGGTTTCCCAGACCCCGAAAATTCCCCGGCCCAAAAAAAAAAAAACATCCATATTCAACAACAGCAGATCTTATATATTCATCAACAACAACAATATCATATCTGTTCATCATCATCATCATATGCGTAAATCAGATTAAATATGAAGTTTGAAAACAGATGTGTATAATGCAAACAAATTAAATTTGTGTATAATGAAACAGATCAAATATGTAGAACAACAAATATGTGTATAATGAAAACAGATTAAAAAAAATTATGTTTGATGAACAAAAATTAAATCAGTATGTGTATAACGAACAATTTTTTTTTTTTTTAATGTTTCATCATCATCATCATCATCATCATCAACAACAATCATCAACTTAAAACAAAAAAACACGGATCAGATCAGAGAGAGAGAGAGAGATGAGGTAGGGCGGCGGCGGTGGTGGATGATCTAGGTCTGGCACACACGGATCAGATCTGATCTGATCTGATCTGATCTCATGGCTGGTGGTGGTGGTGGATCTGGATCGTGTAGTTGAGCAGCTCCGGCGGCTGAGAGAATGGATGAAGTCGAAGACATCACGGTGGAGATGGATGGTGCGATCAGCGGCGAGATGAGAGAGAGGAGAGATGAGAGAGAGGAGATAGTTTCAGAGCGGTGGGATGATCGAGTGGAGATGAGAGAGAGGGGAGACAATTTCAGAGAGTAAGTACATAGAGGAGAATGAGAGTGAGAGAGAGAGAGAGAGCTAGGATAGATATATAAATATAATATAATATAACCTAAACAGCAAGCCTAAACACATATAATAATATAATATAGATAGATATAATATAATATAGACACATATATATTCATACGGGGAAGTTTCGGGGAAATTGCGGGGCGGGGCGGGGCTGAGGAAGGGAAGCTTATCACCGTCCCCGGTCCGAAATTATCGGGGATTTAATTTTGAATACCATCCCCGTCCCCACGGGGGTATTTTTTGGAGAAAAACCATTCTAATCGGGGTCGGGGGGGTCCGGTCCCCGTCGGGCCGGGTTCAAATTGCCATCCCTAGCGGAGATACGTTCGTTAAAAAAAAATTGTTTTTTTATAATTTTTATAATGAAATATGCATGAAAATAAAACCTAAAGCAAATTAATAAATAAAGAGAGAGATTCCTGTTAAATAAAGAAATACTAACATTAAAGTTCATAAAATTAAAAATTTGGTAAATAAATACTTACCTTAAAACAATGTAGGGGAAAAAAAAAGGTGGAAAAAAAATTAAATAAAGTAGCCTAATAGATAAGGGAAAAAGAAGAAGAAAGTGAGCAGAGACTAGACCATTGAAAAAATATAAATATAAAATAATAAAAAAATTGGAAAAAATTATATACCTATTTGGCGTATTAAAATAGAAAAAATAAAAAATTAGAAAAAAAATTGGATACTTATTTGGTGTATCCCTCGCATCCCTCAAGTATCCTTTGCGTATCCCTCCTGTATCTGAAATTTAAAAAAAAATAAAAAAAAAATCGGATACTTATTTGCCATATATCTGATACGTATCCCACCGTATCGAATGTGTATTCGATACTCGTACGGCACTTTTTTTGAAGTATCTGTGCTTCATAGATGGTCATCATCATACTACTACGTGAACAATCTTACAATCTGCTGGGTCTCTTGTAATGATTTCTTCTGCATTTAAAATCCCCATTAGTTGGTCTGGGGCTTAAAACTTCGCATGTAATTTAAGAAATATTTTACCAAAACCTTGATTAATGATTGCGAGGGATCTTCCCAATGATACAGCTGTACAGCTTTGTCATATTTTGGTCCTTTTTCATCTGTTGATTGGAAACCATTTGGTTTTTTGGAGGTCAAGGTGTTGTGATTAGCTTCATGTGCTATGGCCCAACTGGGAGATTGGGGGTATTCCTGATAAGATTTTTAAAATTGTTGTTGAGGTTTTGAAGTCATCAATCTGAGATTTATACGAATCAGGAGGAAAAGAAAAAAGAACCAGTTCTATATTGATGTAGTTTAAATTCTTGAAGCACATATAGCCTTGTATGAATGTTTAAATTACCTTCAGTTGAGGCATTATTATTTTTTTTTCTTTCTATTTGAGCAGCATTATTTTCTGGATATCCCTTTGAAGAAATGATCCATGCTTGAGATATATGTACTGATATGTCTATTGTTTTGTATGCATAATTTGGCAGCACAATTTTGAAAAATAATTTTCTGTTAAGAGTTTACAAAATTTGAAAATTTATTTGGTTGTATGTTTTGAAAATAGTTTTTGAGTTTGGGAATTTTTATTTATTTTTTTTGTGTGTAGTTGAATAGACGGGTGAGAGAAAAAGTGATTGATTGATGTGTAGGATGTGAGAGGAGAGAAAAAATGATTGATTGATGTGTAGTAGAGAAAAGTGATTTTGGTTTTTTTTTTTTTCCAAAAATTTTCAACCAAACAAATTTTTGAAAATTTTCTTTTCAAAAATTGTCTCTTGAGAGACCAACCAAACACGATGTTTTTCACTTTGTATTATTATTAGATTTTCTAAGCTGTTTTGTTTGACTAATGTCCTGTGTATGGGAAGATTTATTCATGAGCTACTCAAGTTGAACTATATTTCTTCATTTTATGCATTGAGCAACAAACTATGGGGGTGTTTGGGAATTTAGTTTTTGGGTTTTTTTTTTGTTTTTTTTCACTACAAGACAAATGTTTTACAAAACCAAAAAAAACGAATCCAAACAAAATATCACATCAAACCCCATAATCATTTCACTTTTGCTCTCACAAACATCACATCCAATCACAAAAAAACCCAACTATCTTCCCAAACACAAATTTTTTTTCTCTAATAATATCCTACAACTAAAAAAACTTACAAAACAACCCACTTCCCAAACACTCACTATGTATGCTTAAATTATGCATTATTTTCATGTGTATAATTTTCGGTTTATTTGCAGTACTTCAATCAGATTTTGACAGTTGTTCTGGAGGTTTTGGATGATTCTGAATCAACAATCCGTGAACTTGCTCTTTCGCTGATAATTGAAATGCTAAAGAATCAGGTCTGCTTTATATCTTGGTTGCAGTCCATTTGTGGATGTCCTTTTCTGCTTGTTCTTATCTGGAGTTCCTGATTTTGTCATCTTCACACTGTTGACAACCTATCTCTATCAGCGTTATGCAAGTTTCTTTTCCTATACATTTTTTTTCTTTCTTTCTATAGTTATTTCATGATATTTTTGTCTTTTGTTTCCAGAAGGATGCCATGGAGGATTCAGTAGAGTTGGTAATTGAAAAACTGCTTAATGTTACAAAAGATATTATTCCTAAAGTAATATTCTTTGCTGAACTACATTTTATGGTTTTCACTTTCTTTCTCAATGTCTCATGGTATTGAAGTTTCCAATTCAGGTTGCAAATGAAGCAGAACACTGTTTGACTATTGTGTTGTCTCAATATGATTCATTCAGATGTTTAAGTGTGAGTGATACTCGATTCCTCTTTACTTGCTGAAAATCCCAAGATATCTTAATGTGCTTTGATTTAGTTAAATAGTCTCATTTACTGGAATTGCAGGTTATTGTCCCTTTGTTGGTTACTGAAGATGAGAAAACTCTAGTTACTTGCATAAATTGTTTAACAAAGGTATTTATTTCAAAAATTCATTTGTTGGAAGAGAATAGATTGGTTTTTGGAGATAATATTATCTATTTCTGAAAATTATTACTTGCTTATTAAAAGTTTGATTGGTGTTATAATTATTTTTTTATATACAATAAATCTGCTGTTATTGTGCTTAGCAATGTTTTGTCATTTATATTTTCATTGTTTCCTGAGAATCCTCAAGATTCAAAGTGGTTAGTCTCTTGTGCGATATTTTAGATTTGATATTAACAGTTACAATATTTTGGAAAGTGTTGTACATGCAGTGCACAATTAGATAATAGTTGACAGCTAATATACGTCTTTGGGCACGTTAAACATATAATTATTTGGGAATCTTTTGATGCTGCAGCGAAGTCTGTCTCCAGTTCTCCAACTGTTTCACTTCAGTTTTATATTTGATAAGAACGAAAAATTTGAGTACAGGGTGATGTCTGAGAGATCCTACTTGAAAAAGAAGATAAAAGAAGAGATGAATAGAAAGAGTACAATTAAATAGCTACCCTACCACCAACAAAAAGAGCCATTTCGCATTTTATTTTTTTTTCCAAATAGAAGAGTTTTCTTAACAAGGAAATTGAGTGGCTCTATGGCGATCTTTTCGTATCAAATTCTTAATGCCACTGTTTCTTTCAGAAGACGTTTAAAACTTTCAATGTTGTGTCTTAATTCTAATTGGTTTTAATTTTATTAAGACTCTGTTTTTGTGTTCAGGTTGTTGGCAGGCTCTCCCAAGAGGAATTGATGTCTCAGTTACCATCTTTTTTGCCCGCCCTTTTTGAGGCATTTGGGAACCAGAGTGCTGATGTTCGCAAGGTAAACAAATAACACCTTGCTGCTATCACTCATTGTTCCATAAGTTTATAGCTATATTGTATTTTGAAGTTTTTGTGATCTCTAGACATGTATGGCAGCACTATCACCCCATGTTACTAGAAAACGCTAATACCCTAATGAATTATGTATTGCTACGCACGTTCCGAAACATGGCACACTTTCGTTTTTTAAAATGGTAAATTTAGTGATCTAAAGCGATCTCAAAAGTTTTTTTCAATATATGTTCTTAAATGTTACCTTGGGAGGAAAAAATTCAAATATAATAAAATAAATTTTAAGGTGAGTTAAGTTTTGACGAGACAAAAACATCAACAAATGGGTCATAATGCTCATAGAAAATATTACATTTTATTAGATATTTAATAGTTAAAAAAAAAATTACTCTAGAAGTATCTTAAATTTTTAAGTATAATATATACAAGTCTACCCTTATCGTACTACATTTTAGAACATGTGGCATACTACGTTCCCGTTTCCGTTTCACATATTGGAACGAACCACGTTCTTAGGTACCATCCCTGCTTCAATTGAGAACAGGAAACCGTCATAGGAAGTTGTGATTCATTTAAACCAGGACAAATTTCGTGTTCTTCCTGAACATAGATATTGATATCTGAACATGCACTTCTATTTTATATTTATCTGGGCTATATGGAAAGCTTTCTTAAGTTGGCATGGGTCTATTTTAACACAATTTCTTTTGGTGGCAGACTGTTGTTTTCTGTCTTGTAGACATCTATATCATGCTTGGGAAAGCATTCTTGCCCTACTTGGAGGGGCTGAACAGCACGCAACTGCGGTTGGTGACCATCTATGCTAACCGGATCTCACAGGCCAGGTCAGGTACTGCAATAGATGTTAACCACGATTAGCCAGGAGCGTTTGGGATGAAATGTGGGGTGTGGGGAGTTTGGTATGGTCATTCATTATTGTGTATTTTGTATATTGTGTGGAAATGTGAGTTTGAAGGGTGGGTTTTTTTTAATATAATATTTGTTTATTCATTTTTCGCTTGTTTGGTTTGGAGTGGAGGGTGGAGGCTTTTTTGGTGGGGAAGAAGCAAATATGTGAGAAACTATACTGTGCTCATAATGATATCTATTGTCTTTAGAAAACATTGGCCCAACTGCTGTTGTATTTGTGAAGATACTTTGTATATGGGAAGCAAAAGATGTCTCTCCAAGCTTTCCAGCATTTTGTGGTTTGTTTTGTTTTGTTTTTGTTCACATGTGGTGTTTTTTGTCTTACGCCGCGTTTGGTTGGAGGATTTGAGAAATGATTTAGAAAAAGAAAAGGAAAAAGTGTGTGAAATTAGGGGAAATACAGGTATATTTTATTTATAATTTACTTATTTTTTCTTTTTTCCTTTTCAAATCACTTCTCAATTTCTTCAACTAAACACAACATTAGGATTTTGTTCTTTTCTGAGGTGGATCAGTAGAAATTTATCCTGAGCATTATACGGTGATGAATATTGTGAATCTGTTTCACATTTTAATGCAATTTTCTCAAATTCGTAATGAATTGCTGCATGTGAGCAGGGTGCAATAAGCATTCAATCCAAGGCTATGATGTTAATTCCAATATTTCATCAGTCTTCTTTTTAAGATTTTGTAAAAAAATTTCTTTCAAAATATCAGGTATATTTTATTTGGTTCATAAATTTGGTGACGAAAATGAAGCGTAAATATTTGGTTTGATTTTAAAAAAAATTCAAAAACCTTTATTTTATTTTTTTGAGAACAAAAAAAAAAAAATCTTTATTTTGAAAATCAAACTAAGCCTAGAATTTTTTTATTATGTACCATGGTAGATGAAAGGAAACATGACAGTAGATGAGAATTTTTTAGTCCTAATGATCCTTTCTTACTATTTCATTAAAAAAAAAAAAGTTTTTATTGATAAATACTATTTAGGAGTGTTTTAGTCCAAGAAGTTTATGAAGGAAATTTATAACTCACTTAGTTTCATATATTTATACATTTATTTCATAAGGTTTTATTTATTATTTATACTATTTTTTTAGATTCTTATACCCTTATATTTAATGTTGATATGTATTAATTACACACTACTATTTAATTTTGATATACATTACACACAAAAAATTAAACATGGTTCTTTATTGATTGTCATTATGTTTTGGTAGTTTTCATGCATCCAAATGTTGACTATATGTGATGACATGAATGTTTACATTAAAACATATGGATAACATATGAATGTGAATACAAATGTTAATGTTCATAATGTTAATATCTGTATTTCAGAATTTATGTGAATATTCACATTTATATGTTTTAGTGTGAATATTTACGTCATGTTTATATTGAAATGAAAGTTGAGCTTGTGGTTATGTAATTTGATGCAGTGTTGATGTAAACCTTAACATCACCATTATCACGACGTCATCTGATGTGAACATTCACATTTACGTCATCTGCTGTGAACAATTATGTCATCACGTACAGTCAACATTTGGAATACCAAAACATAATGACAATCAATGATGCATGAGAACTACCAAAACATAATGACAATCAATAAAGAACCATGTTTAATTTTGTGTGTGTAATATATATCAATATTAAATAGTAGTGTATAGTTAATGCATTTTTATTTGGAGTGAAGATATAATGGCCCCGTTTGGTGTAGCTGTTAAAACAGCTTATAGATTATAGCTTAACAGATTATAGATTATGACTTTAATCAGAAGTTGTTAATCTGTTTGGTGTAGCTGTTGGATTATAGATTTAAGTTGCTGAGTAGTGTTTGTTAAATAAGCTGTGAAATAGCTTTTTCAATAATTTTTATTTTTGTTTGTCTACATTTCTCATAAAAAATAATAATAATAATCTCTAGTCCATTTGAGTCTTTTTCTATTTAAAAAATAAAAAAATAAAAAAATTTAAGAGTATAACCATAAATTAACATGTCCACAGCAGAAACTGAATCAGAAGCAAGGGTGAGCAGCTTCTCAGAATCAGCTTTTTTGAGTTAAAATAAGCTGTTAGAATCAGAAGCTGTTTGAAATAAGTTTAACCAAATAGTCCAAAATAACTTTTTCAAAGCTAAAAGCCATAAGTTGGCTCTGAAAAGCTGAAACAAACACCCCCAATGACAATCAATATTAAATATAACATTAATGGGAGTGAGAGATTTAGGGTGTTTTGGTCTTCTTACCTCAAATAGAGACCTAATGAAATAGTCAAAAAAAAAAAATATGGGTTTGATAGAATAAAACTCTTAGAAAGAGGATTTATCAAAAAAACTCTCAAAATTTAATGTAATGTTTCATAAAGTAGGAAGGAAAATAAGAAGAAAAAATAAGGGAAAATTATTTATAAGTCCTATTAAGGAGACTTATGCTACATATGGTCCTATTAAAAAACTTATATTCCCAAAAGTCTTATGAGAAGTTTGTTGACACATTTACCTTCAATATTAGTTGTTGATATCATAAATAATGGTAAAACCATATATAAGAAATTGAATGTTACCATAAATTAAGTTCACGAAACGTAACGTGACACTTACATAAACGTAACGTAACGTGACCATATCAGATGAGACATTATATAAACGTAACGTGACGTGACACCTACATAAACGTAACGTAACATGACACCTACATAAACATAACGTAACGTGTCATGTTACATTCGCAAACTTACTAGGTTTTTGATTTTTTAATTGAATGTGAAATGTTACTTTCTATGGTAACACTCAATTTCCTACATATGGTTTTGCCATTATAGTGTATAATAGTATAGTAATACCATTTATTTACAAACTCATAGGATCTTGTGGAATACATACCTATTTAAATAGGACTTGAGATTTTATAAGAAATTACACAGGACTTAACATAGCATAAGTGTCTGAAATAAGACTATAAATAAGTCTCCCAAAAAATAACCATGTTTGTTTTTAGATTTTTGAAAATACTTTTCAGAAAATTCTATTTCTTATTTTTCATTTTTTTTTGGTTTTACTGAATTTTTTAAATATTTTTAATTAATTTTTAATTTTAATTTTTAGAAATACACTTAAAAAGTATAATTTTCATGAAATGTTTTTTAAAAATTTAAATTTATAAAAAAAATACAAAATTACATATATTTTGTGTTTTTGTATATTTATTAATTTTTTAAAATATTTTTTCAAAATTATTTTATTTTTTAAATACATCTAAGAAATTTGTATCTTAAAAACAAAAAAATACTTAAAATTTTAAAAATATTCACCAAAAATAAAAATACAAAAAATAAAAAAATTAATTTTTAAAAAATTAAATTCAGAAAATTGAAACCAAATATACTGAATGGTTTCCCAGTCCTTGTACTTACTGGGGCTGTGACAAAAAACGGGGGAAACTCTACAAATGGCATGAGACCAATTGAAAAATCTATTTTTAGTCTATTTTTTTTATAAAGTATGATGATTGTCTTTATTTTTAAATTTTTTAAAACCAGTACCAATTGATTTGATTAAAATATCATATTTTAATAAATTTATATTTTGATATTTTTGAATACTAAAAATAAATAATCAATGATACACATTTTGTAATACATGTTAAGGATTGAGATTTTTCCACTCTATTATTTTCAATGTAAAATTTAATAAATTTTTATAAAACTCTTGAGGCATTTCGTGAATTTTTTTATTTTATTTATAGTAAGGGGTTGTTTGGGGTGTCCTAAATAAGTGTACTTTTTATCTTTTTGGACTAAAAAATTGAGGTTGAAAATATGGATGTTTGGGTTAACTTTTTTGACTTTTATGGAAAAATGTGTAATAAAAAATTGTAAAAATTAATTTGTAGGGAAAAATTCGAATTGGGAGTTGTACAGCCGTAATTGTTGACTTTTGGTAAATAGTGTTAACTTTTTAACTTTTTGAGTAACTTTTTAACTTTTTTACAAGTTTCCAAACTTGGCCTAAATCAATAACCTGAACCATAATATATCGTTGGTTTTGATTTTTCAATCAAGAAATCAGTCATATCATATCTCCGTCTTAAAAAACAGCGGAGGCCCATATAATTTCAGCCCGTTAGTTCACAGCCCAAGTGGCGTTAAGGTTGAGCCCAAAGATATGTGTGTATATATATATATATATCCTGAAGCCCCAATAGCCCAACTTGATTCCGAAACGCAAGAGTCCGTGTCGTTCGTCATTGTTTGTTTTGTTGGCCTCTCAGCTGCCAAAACCCTAAACCCTGCTTCACGCTCCTCTTCTTCTAGACTCTTCTCACTCTTAACCCTTCTCGCTATTTACTCTCTCTCTCTCGCTCGCTCGCAGAGGATATTCGTTTCTCTACTTTCGATTCACCACAATCTTCACTATACTCTCTCTCTCTCTCTCTCTCTCTCTCTCTCTACAACACCTTGCTTTTGCAGCTTCACCACCATGTATCGATTTGCCGCTAATCTCGTATCCAAAGCTCGGTAAGTAGCAAAATCGCTTGTTTTTGAATCTTTCTTGTTTTAGTTTCACTCACCATTTTGTTCCATGATTTGCAGGATCGCTAGATGCGGTACTCAGCAGGTATTGGTAGAGTGTGTAGTTCAACTATTGTCTTCGTGTGGTAAAGATTTGATCTTTGTTTTGCGAGTTTTATTTTATTTTTTATATGTATGTTTGTGTTTGGTTCAGATTGGTGGTAGATTGGCTTGGAGCAGAAATTATGCAGCGAAAGAGATTAAATTTGGAGTTGAAGCGCGGGCTTTGATGCTTAGGGGTGTTGAAGAGCTCGCTGATGCTGTCAAAGTCACAATGGGGCCAAAAGTGAGTGATCTGTTAATTTTGGACTGCGATCTTCTTGTTGTTAGCAAATATATATATATATATATATAGTGTGTGTGTGTGTGTGTTGTTTGACAATGTCATTTATAAGATCATATGTAAAGTGATGGAAACTATCTGAATTCGTCTCTGAAATATATTTCATTTACTCCAATGTTAAATGTGGAATTACATGAAAGCAAAATGAAAATCAGACTATGTTGTACTTAAGTATGTTTTTAGTGTGTAAAATTATATTCTCACATATTCAGTATGTTAGTTTTGCATTTGGGGACCAACAGGGGGTAGGGGGTTGGTTCAGTGGATAAGACCTTCGAATCCCTTGCTTAAGGCTTGGGTTCGAGTCTCCATAGCCCCTTGTTGGGGTTAAACATACTCCTTAGCGCCTGGAGCACACGGGGGCCTAAGCTTCGGCCCCGACATAGGTGCGGTGGGGTTCCCTGCAAATATGTTGTAGGTGCTAAGGGGCAATACTCCCTGGCGGCGGATATGTTGGAGTAGCCTATCTGCATATCTATTTCCAAGAATCAAAAAAAAAAGAGTTTTGCATTTGGGGGGATAAAAATGACAAGTTTCAAGATTTTTGTAAATTAACAGCCAAACATAACCAAGTCAGAGATGTGTGTGTGTGAATGGATGCATTTATTGGTTCCTTAAATGCTTTTATTCCTGGCGTCAATATGTACGTCATATGATGGGTCTTAGCAGCTAGCCCTATATGAAGTAGAATTTCTGTTCAATTCAACCCTGGTATCCGGGCTTAGTCTTGGTATATTGCGATGTGATTTGATCGAATTCTTGTTTTACTGAGTCAAAATAAGAAATTGACATTCCTTGCAATCCAATTCTTCCATGGTATTTACATGAGGTTCTTGGTTCTTATTCTTAAGTCCCGAAGCAGCTCTTTTGGTGTTTGCATGGGTTTGTGCATACTGCCTAACCTACTTATTACGGAGTATGTCAGGCCATCAACCTTTTTTAAGGAACCTTTTAGCCTGAGCTATGTTAGACAGAAATGTGAGCAGCACCCATGTCAGGCACATGACATGGGTTATGGGTATAGGATGCATCCGAATTTTACAGTTCAATGTGCAATAGCAAGTCTGGTAGTTTGAAACATAAAGCACCTTGTGTTTGATCGTTGCATGGTTGCTAATAAAAAAGCGCCAATCCTAGCATGTTATTATGTTGCATAAAATAAAACTTGATTTTATCCATGCTAGCACTTTC
>JAPPVO010000003.1:33383157-33530657 GCA_030407325.1 Camellia japonica | reverse complement strand
ATAAGATTTTAGAGTTCTGTAAAGTGCCAGTTATACTATGGTAAATAAATATCTTATGTTTAGTGGAACTGTAATGCCATCTCAGCATTGGCTCTTCTGCTTTATGGTTGTGAACCTTGGAAAATACCATTTCTTCAACAATTTTTATAGTTCATCTTTACATGTTACTTGTAGAAAGTATAATCTGTCATGTGCAATCTTTAATTTATTATTAAACGATTATTAAGCCAAGACTGCGAAGCCCTTATTCGTATTTTAAGATTCTCAGTCCATAAATGTGTTTCTTGCAGGCACCAGTGCACACAATTGCTTCCAATGCTGGAGTTGAGGGGGCTGTAGTTGTTGGTAAGCTATTGGAACAGGACAATCCCGACCTTGGATATGATGCAGCTAAAGGTTTGCTCTCTCTCTCTCTCTCTCTCTCTCTAACACACACACACACACACACACACGAGGGAAGTTATGGTTGTTTTACTGATTATGGCAATTTTTTTCCCTCTTCACTTGTGTTGGAGCAGGTGAATATGTAGACATGGTCAAGGCAGGTATTATTGATCCATTGAAGGTCATTAGAACAGCCTTGGTAGATGCTGCAAGGTAGTTTATGGGGCCTGTTAAGAATTTTCTTTTGCATTTTTTTTTAATATATATATATTTTTTATTACCTTGCTGAGTAAGCACTTATCAAGCTTTTGTTATGCAGTGTGTCTTCCTTGTTGACTACAACGGAGGCTGTTGTCGTCGAACTTCCAAAGGATGAGAAAGAAGTGCCAGCAATGGGTGGAGGCATGGGTGGCATGGATTATTGAAAATGATAAACGCCAACGCCCTAATCTATTCATTTTTTTGGACTATTTGAAAAAGAAAAAAAAACAGTTCTTAATCGAAGCTATAGAGAATTGAAGTTAGGGTAGGAAGTGGATTTTAGCCTTGAAATTGAAGTGGGGGACTCCCTGTTTTAAGCTGTTTAAACTTTTCATTTCGGGAAGACAAAGAAGAATCAGTGTAATCATAATGAGATGTCAAGAGTAGGAAGTTTCTTCACATTGATTTGTTCACATCTCTTATCCCCTTGATTACACACAATAAGAGGTGAGAAACATGTTTTGTTTTCCTTTCTGTCCGCCCTGATTATATTTATTATATGTAAATTAGTTTTTATTATTTAATTTTTTTTTAAATATAGTAAAGATTAAAATATCAAAATACTACCATTCCTAAAGATTGTAAAATTAATTTGTTCCTACCCTATCTCTGCCTCATGACTTCTCTGATTTTCCTTGGCCCTAATATGATTCATGATGAGAATATAGCACTACAAACAAACCCCATAAATAGTCCTAGTATTCTCAGTGAGTTTCTTATCTTTGTTTTATTGAGAAAAGTTTCTTTCGGTAGAGCAGTGCTTGGTCTCAGCTTTTTATAAAGTAGCAGGATCAATTTTGCACAAGGGACCTGTTTGTGTGGTTTAGAAACTTACACTACACTAACGGATATGATCGAATCAGAATTTTATTTTATTTTATTTATTTATTTTTGTGTGTTGTGTGTCTGGAAATTCTCAGAATTTTGTGTTTGAGGATAGCTTATAACCTTTATGTCAACATTAGAGTTTTTCTTGGAATAAAGTAGAAGCTTAGTTAGTCACATCTTAAAGTTATAAAAAGTCAGTAGTGGAAGAGTGTAAAAATCTACAATCCAGTGAAGTTTTGGAACAGTTTTTTCTTTCTTAAATTTTTTGTAATTTTTTTAGTTTTTCTTTTCTCTTGATTTACTTGTTTTTTTGTCAATCACTAACAGATCAATCAATTAATTTTTAAGGTAATTTATAACTCTTGAAATTTGATTTAAATTTACTTTGATCTTATTGTTTCAAATTAAACAATTTAATGCTTATATTTTAATCTAATCTGGTGATCAAATAAAATTAGATTTAATACGTAAGGAGTAAATGAAGCTGTAGCTAACTAAGCCAGTCTTATTGCGGAGGAAGGTTTTTATTATTGTTGTTATATGATTCAGTAGGTATCACATTGCATTGTGCATCAGTGGCACATTTGCCCTAGACGAGTCAAGATGTACCTCCATGAAACCGTCTAAGTAGAACTTCTAAGGATTAGGAGATCCAACTATGCTTTGGGTGTGTTAGGAAGCAAAACTCTTGTGGCACCAATTATTCAAATTGAAATAATAGGACTTAAAGTGAAATTTTAGTGAAATTATAGAGGTGAAGGTGTAATTTATCTTAATTTTTATATCGCACCAAATGTAGTAATGCTAGGGATTATAAAAAAAATATCATGAATATGATTATGAAAGATTTTTTATCTTTAGATTAGATGTACAATAAAACACTATATACTAATCAAATGATGAAAATTTTTTATGATATATTTTATGATATGTTTTTCATGATCCCTAACATTATTCTTTTTTTTTTTTCTTCAATTTTACTTGTGTGAAATTACTTTTAAAGACAAAAGACTAAAATTAAATATATTTATTATCTCCTTACACCCATTACTCTTCAATCCCTACTGCTCTTCCTTTCTCAGTTTTTCTTCTCTGCATATCTCTTTTCAAAAAGTGAGAATCATAATATTTTAATCATAGAAGAAAGCAACAGATGAAGAAATGGTAGTGAATAACTACAAAAAATAAAAAATAAAAAAGTGAAATTGTGAGTTTTTTTATATTTATTTTTTTGGCAGGTTTTTGTTTTGTGTTTTGGGAGAGTTCTTGAACTTTTGTTCGGTTTGTGAAAATCGAATAAAATAAAATAGTCTGGAATCACATTGCCGAACAAAAAATACATGCCCGGTAATCCACTGCCAAATAAAATATACATTTTTGGTAATCCAAGGGTGAATATTTTTGATTTGTTTAGTTATTCATTATTGTGCATTTTCAATTTTATTTTTTTTATATTGTGTTGTTATTTGCTTAGAAGAATTATGCTTCTATTAATTGCAACAATGCAAGTATAATCACTCGGCTGCTGAACATCTTGAAATGCACTCATATGCTTGTAGATTATCTGAGGAGGAAACATTTTTGTTAGTTGCATGTCAAAGAGTGTGGTGTGACCAAAAGATATATTAATTATATTGAAACGAATGGATGCCTTTAATGCGACAATAATGAAGACAATCTACAATGCATGTAAAGCAACAGGTGGTTGGACAAATTTATCTTAGTTCGGCAACGTGACACTGGAGTAATCTAATTGGTATAGCAATGTATTATCTAACAGGCACTTCACAAATAATGTATCACCCCGAACAAACATTTCACAAATAGACTCCAGCTGATTTCTTATTAGAATAACAAAAATACTAAAGACTCCAAAAATTCTACCAAATGTCTCACATGGGTGTGGGACTCGCATGGGACCCACATTGTATGAGTTCCACATCTATGTGAGACATTTGGTAGAATTTTTGAGATCTCTAACATTACTCTTAAAATAAAGTAAGTAGCGTAATGAGATAAAGAGTGTAAAGATGTAAACGAGTGGTCTAAATAGAATCACTTTTTATAAAAGTGCAATTACAGAGGTGAAAAGTATAATTTATTTTAATTTTTATATTACAATTATCTAGTGTGCACACCTACTAATTATATATATAAAGAGAGAATGTTTAGTAATACATCGCTCTTTTATTAAATTAGAATTGGAGAACGATAACATGTACTTTTATTTTTATTTATGGAGATTTTATTTTATTAACTCGAATTTGTTCCAATAAATTAGTTTATTTTATTTTTATTATAATTTGACCTTTATATTTTATTTTATTTATTTTACCGTTGACCAAAGTCAACTTTCCACTATATAACAAATTTTTTTTAAATGGTCTTTGAAGGAAATGATCGGCCAATAGGTCCATGATTCTCCCCTTTGATGTTGCCATGATGGTCACCATGCACTACCATCCATCCAAAACTTACAATAGTTTACTCCAAATCATTTTCAATTGTTTATTCCTTTCCCCTTTGAGGCATTACGAGGTTTATTATTGTTCTAATTTAGTCATAGATTTATCATTGAACTTCCTAATTAAGGCAACATACAACATCAGATTATGATTATTATTATTTTTATATACTATTTTATATGATTTTTATACTTCTTATATTATTAAACATTATATTTCTATACTAATCACTATATAAGTTGATGAATTTTTTATGTTTCGACACATTTTATAAAAGTTAATTTGTATAATATATTTATAAATATGTCAAGTAAAGTATGGTCGGGGATTTTTTAGAATGATTCTATGCAGGTATAATTATTATTTTTATTGAATTGGATAGTTTGTTTATAATGATAAAATTTTCAACTTAGAATTTTGGAATCGAATCAAAATCAAATTATTTTTTGCAATTTGATTTTAATTTAACTGAAAAAATTACACAATTTAAAACATCCCTGGCCAATATGTACACTCTTCAAGGCTTAATGGAAAAGGAGGGCCTGAGTGAGGCCATTAGGGTCACCTCAATTCCCCTGAACTTCAAGTAATGAGCTATCTGTGGGAGACTTATCACATGACCCTGCTCCAAATAGTAGAAAAATAGACGATTAGTTTTGAGAAATTATATTAAAAAACTTTAGAAAATTATAAATTATAAAAGTACAAGTGAGTCTATGTGTGGTATAAATAAAAGTACAACTCTCACTATAATATGTCGTTTGGGAAGAGCTCATTTGGGCTCTTTTGGCTCTTTGAGCCACAAAAGACAGAATAGGCTATTTGAGCCACAACAGACAAAACATCACATCCAACCCATAATCATTACACTCTTCTCTCACAAAAAAAATCAAAAAAATCAAAAAGTCAGAAGGCCCTTCCCAAACCAAGTTTTTGAGCCCAGGCTCAAATAGCCAAAAAAGTCAAAAAGCCAAAAAGCCAACCCACTTCCCAAACGGAGGCGTAGGGGTTGGCTTAGTAGTTAATACTTTGGATTTAGGGTGTGCTTCCTCCAAAGTTTTAGGTTTGAAACTTTTTAAGTATAAATTAGTATGTTTGGTTTCACTTTTCTAAATTCTGGGTTGTTTGGAGTGTCCTAAATAAGTGTATTTTTTGTCTTTTTGGACTAAAAAGTTGAGGAAAAAAAGATAGATATTTGGGTTAACTTTTTATTTTTTTACAAAAAAATGTGAAATAAAAAATTGTATAAATAAGTGTATAGGAAAAGTAAGTGTAATAGGCAGTATGGCACCTTTTCTGGGCAGAGTGTAGGAGATAAGGACATGATTGCCTCCTTCGCGGGTAACCATTTGGACTGTGCTGTTTGGCCCGTGGGGCCCACCACGAGTCCCATTTTGATAATTTGAACAGTTATATATGTAGAACTCGTCGAGTACTATATGCGTATAAAAAATCACATTGATGTGATATCGAAATCACATTGATTGGATTAGTTTTTGTTCACCAGTTAACTATAACACCGTCCGTTTTTTTTATACAAAACTGATTTGATCATATAGTTAGCGATATCCGATCAACGTGATTTTTTTACAAACATATATTACTCAAAGAGTTCTATATATTGAATGGTTCAGATTATCAAAATGTGACCCGTGGTGGCCTCCACGGGCCGACCAACACAGTCTAAATGGTTGCTCGCGAAGAAGGCAATCATTTCTAAACCAGTATATCAGACCAATCACGAGGACAGCCCATCACTTCAGCAAAAAATTGAGTTGTATTTTTTTATGTGAATTTTTTTTTTTTTGTATTTTTTGTGTGAATAGTGATAACTTTTTAGCTTTTTAAGTAATTTTTGATTTTTTGTCTTTTTCAAAACATGCCAAACCAGGCATAAAGTTTTCTGAAAATTATGTTTTTTGTTTTTCGTATTTTTTTGTTTTTAGTGAATATTTTTTAAATTTTAAGCATTTTTTTTTTTTTTTTTTTTAGATGCACTTACTTAGATGTATCTAAATAGTAAAATATTTATGAAAAAATATTTTTAAAAAATTAATAAATACATAAAAATACGAAAAATATACTAAATTTTTATATAATATTTATTTTTTTTGGTATTTAATGTATTTTTTAATTATTTTTTTAAAAAATATTATAATTTTTAAGTGTATTTATGTTAAGTGTGTCTAAAAATTTAAAAATTGCTTAAAATACTAAAAAAAATTATTGAAAACATTAAAATATGAAAAATAAAAAAGTAAAATTTTCTAAAAACTGTTTCTTAAAAACTAATTTTTTGGAACTAGTTCATACAGGATAAAACTCTAATATTAATTGGGATTCAAAACCTCTCAAGTGAATGGTGGAATTAGTCCTTAAATTAATTGATCTAAGGATCAGATACTGAATTATAAAAAAAAAATGAAAAACAAGTACGCAATCTATTTAATAATATCGGCATATGTGTAAAATATATATTGAAACATTTAAAATATGAAAAAATATATATATTTATTATAAAACTAAATAAAATAAAGAATGAAGAGCCACAATGAAAGAGGAAATAAAAGATCACATATGTAATACACAATTTTTTTATATTTTCATCACCATTCAAACTCACATATTTATAGGTGATAAAACCTTCACTATACACCACTATTCATTACACTATGTGGTTTATCACATGGCATACCATACTTCTCACATGGTAAAACTTTCCTCTATTTCCACTTTGGCCCAAAACTCTTTAGAATTCAAATTACACCTTCTTTTTTTTTTTTATGGTTATCCAAATATTTCATAACACTCCCCCTTGGATAACCATATTCTTATATGTGATTTGTTTAGATTGCCTCGTTAAAACCTTACTAACGAAAACCCAGTAGGAAAAAACTTTCAACGAAGGAAAAAGAGTACAATCTACAAATTTGCTAAAATTAATGACCCCCCCAATGCTGCATAATAGGTCTTTATGTCGACGCATCCCAATATTATGCACCAGCTTCTTGAATGTTGCAGTTGGTAATACTTTTGTAAGTAGATTTACCAGATTATCACTTGAGCGTATCTGTTGAACATCAATATCACCATTCTTATAGAGCTCATGTGTGTAAAAGAATTTTGGTAAAATGTGTTTAGTCTTGTCACCTTTGATATAGCATTCTTTAATGTGTGTGATACACGTAGCATTATCTTTATATAATATGGTTGGACTATCTTTCGCTAAAAACAATCCACATCTTTTTTGAATATAATGGATCGTGGATATGAGCTAAATACATTTTCGATTTGCTTTATGAATTGCAAGTATCTCTGAGTGATTTGAAGAAGTAGCAATTAATGTTTATTTTACTGATCGCCAAGATATCACAGTATGCCCATAGGTAAAACATATCTGTGTGAGTGAATTTCCGACCACACTGCCAACTCAGTATTCAGCTGAAGAGCACAGACAGAATAGATGGCCCCTGATTGACCTGCAACAGAAAGAAGAGATTCCGCCGGTGGTTCGTTCACCCGGGGGCACTCCGACGATCAAGTTAGTTATCTCTCAAAGATAGATCAAGTGCTTAACTCACTGTTCAGAATATAAATTGCGTACCTTAGACCCATGGGGGTGCCTCTCTTTTATAGCCAATGCAAACTCAGTCCCAATAAAAGCTTAGCTTCAATGGATTTCAGTTCAGTGCTTATCCCAGACTCTCCAATAGATAAAGATAAACTCCCTAAGAGTTTTATCCTTATCCAGGCTGAAGTCCTTTATCATTCTAGGACTCTTGTCCTTTATCCGCTTATCCCGAAATCTGATATCTTCGGAGATAACCTCGGCCTAGCCGAGATCACCTCGGCGTTACGATCAAGACACGTGGCACCTCGGCTGACACGTTGGCGTCACCTTGGCCACGTGCTGGTACTCAGAAAATATATCCCCACAACTGCCCCCTAGGTTCTATTACCTCGGCATCCTGAGGTGATGGAACCTATATCTGTACTGCTTTCTAGAACGTCGGCTATCTTGCTCCACCATTCATTACCGAGGTCATAATACGTCGGCTTTGCATGATCAGGTCCTGTAGTCTATTTCATCAAGGTTTTTAGAACCAATAACTTAGTTTTATTCGAGTTCATTTAGCCGACATGTTTCTTACGGCCGAGGTAACTGCTTCTTTAAACCAAGAACCCCAAGAGTTTTGTCACGCATATGAGCTGTCACGCACAATAGTTCAACCATTTCTACCACGCGTCTGTCCCCTACTGGACCGTGTCTGATACGCGCTATTCAAGTCGTTTTGCGTCTGCGTGTGCCATCTAACATATACGTCGTTCTAGACTCATTAATTTCTTTTTGCCACATTTTCGCATTTTTGACAAAACTTAGCACCCTCTCTCTTTGTCTTTTCACTTTACACCGCTGTCTTCGTGCAAAAAACCCTCTCTCCTTTTTACTCTGCTAAATCCTTCATTGTTGCTTTTGCGAAGCTTTTTGCAACCAGTCTTACACTTTCCTCTGTCGAGGCTTCTGCTGCAATTCCTTGCTTCTGGATACCGTCTTATCCCGGCGAACTTCACTTCGGCTTCATTTTTCTTGGGTGAGTCACTGTTCCTTTCTTGTTTCTCTTCAAAAGCTCTACTTTATTTATTTGCTGCCATTGCTGTTTTATTCAAGTTCTTGATCTATGAATCACGCATTTGAGCACGTTTATTCTACGATTTTGCTGTTGCCCAATTCGTGTCTTGAATACATACACATTGTTCACAAATTTGCTCACTTTTGCTACTGTTCTTGGCTTCGCACCCTTGTGCATACTTTGTTACGGTGTTCTTGATAGTTCATCACTGTTCTTGATTCTGAAACACGTTCTTTGTTTTCTGTTTTCTATGTCTTTTCCAGATTCGTGCCTTCAATCTTTATTTCCATAGATCTAGGTTTGGGATTTGCTTATAGAACCCACAAATTCTAAGAAGAACTGAAACGACCCCCACAAATTCTTACCTTAGCTCACATTTAGGTTTTTGCTGAGGTCCTTACAAAACACCTTCTTTCTGAAATCTAGCTCCTCCAATTTAAGCCGACGTTATGGGTATGTGGAAGCATAGGGTAGACATCCCAACCAAATTAGAGCACTTTAGGCAGGAGTTTGACATCCCGGCCGACGTTCATCTGAGGTTGGTTGGGGAGGATGACTCCATCATGCCCGATGTGAACCTCATGCCTTTTTCAGTAGTGGCCTTTATCAAGTGTGGACTTAGGTTTCCACTTGACACATTTTTCCGCGAAATCCTTCATTACTACAAATTGAACCCAATGCAACTTGCCATCAATTCTTACCGAGTTATCAATGGTACAATAGCCTTATCCAAATAGGAGAATGCTAGGGTTACACTTGCCGATTTCCAGTACTGCTACATTATGTGTCGCTTGAAATCGAAAAAAGGCCATATTTATTACCTCAAGCCAAGGTCCACTGAGTACAAGCTCATTGCCGACCTCCCAGACTCAAACAAGGGTGCTGGAGACGATTACTTCATCGTCTCGGACAACTGGGAGTTTCAGCCCAATGACGACCTCCACCTTTATCCCCTAAGCCGAACAGTTTTCGAGGAAGGAGATGGTAAGGGCCAAGTGTCACTTTTTCTTGCTCTTTTTTTTGAAGTTTTCAATACTTTGTTCTAATGTCTGTGCTCTTCTTTTTGCAGTTCTTCCTCAGCCACCAAAGGACTTTCGCCAGTCTTTCTTCCCCAGCAAGGACTTGAAGAAGCTATTGGATTTGCCAATTCATAAGTGGAGAGCCCCACTGCTACTTAACTTCATTCCCACTTACAAATCAGTACTCCCCGACGTCCCAAAGAGGAAGAAAAGCCAATCTCCCCCTTCTGCCACAACTCTTCAAGTTGCCTCCACATCTCGGCCAGATCAAGGATCGACCTCTGATCTAGTAGAGCAGCCGTCAACCTCAGCTCCATATTTGATCCCACCATCTCAACGCTAACGTCGGTGACGAACTGTTTTTTCTGCCGAGATGGGCCGCCAGAAAGCAGTTGCTAAAGATCTCTTGGCCAACATTCCATCCACCATAGACGCTCAACCAGTACCAACTCAGCCTCCGAAGCCAAAACAAAAAAGGCTGAAGAAGGCTCAGCCAAAGGCAACGGTGACTCAGGTTGATACTGAGGACACCTTGCCAATTTCCAAATTGGCTTCGAGCGAGAAAACCCCTTCTGCTGCGAGAAGAGGCCCGCGAGGCCAACTATCCGAATCCACTCAGTCAAAGAGGCCGAGGTCCGAATTGCAACAGCTTCGGCTCCATGAAGTCTGATGCCCCTGGGCTCCACCCATTAATTTGGAGGACAGGTCGGTCAAAGTTGATGATAGTGCCGATGACGTTAACGTCGGCGTTGCCCTTAGCACAGCTTTGCTCCTTCCTGGAGATCTCGACCGAAACGCCGAGATGAGCGAGTATGAAAACTTTGCTCTGATGCTCCAGCGTTCTGTTCAAGTAAGTCCACACTTGGTATCTTTCTTTCTTCTTTTTATGCTTAGAAAATTTCTAATAACTTCTGCTCTGTCCATTTTTCTTCAGGCAATCCAGCACGCCCACTCCTTCTCAATGCAATCTTTTGAGACAAGGAAGGCGTTGGCCGACAAGACTAGGGAGGCTACTAGTCTGCAGAAGACCAATAAAAACTTACAATCGAAAATGAAGACTTTGGCAGACCAGGCCGAGGCTGCTGTCAAAGCTAAGGATGATGCCGAAGAAAAAGCGGATGCCGTTGAGGCCATTAAAAAGTTCTTGAGGCCCAGAAGAAAGAGGCCGAAGAAAAGACAGCCGAGGCCCAAAGAACTTCAAGATGCCTTGGCCACAAAAGCGCTGAGTCAAGGCCGCCGACGAAAGGATATGAGGGGGTGGCCGATGTCACGGCGGACTACGAGCGTCAGGTGAAGCAGGCATGCAACAAGGGTTTCACCCTTGGTTGGATGGCTTTACTGAAAAAGCTTGAAATCCCCGAGGACTCCCCCCTCAGGAACACCGACGTCCTCGCCCTGCCATTCCCCCCAACTCCAAGCCAATCCGACGACGATTCTGAGTCTGAGGAGGAAGCTTTGGTGAGGAAGTCAAAGGAAGCTGCTGGGGCCAAGTCCCCTACTCAAATGAGCAAGTCCTGGACTTGACTCAAGATGAGGAGGGTGAGGAGGTTCCCAAAGATGCTACTCCTGAGAAGGCAATATCGGACGCGCCTATTGCCGATAAGAGCCTCGACCAAACCCTCCAGGAAATAGATGCCGAGCTCGCGGCTGAGAAGGCGCCGACATGTCTTCTCAGCAGTCTTCCGAGCTCCAGACCCAACCTGCTAGTGGCGCTGAAGAATCTTAGTTTGTACTCTTTTTCTTTTTCTGTACCTTGTACTTTTTCTTTCTCTGGAACAATGTAAGCAGTTCTTGTGGCCGATGTGCCTTTTTTGAATATAAATACAACTTTCTCTTCTGAATGTTTGTATCTTTGTCCTCCTTTTATTGTTTTGTATGACTCTCATACTTAGAATATTTCTGCATATCCTTAATGTACACCTTAACTGTGTAATCTTCTCGGGGTGAAATACCTCGGTTATACCCACCAACGTTTACATCGGCAAGTACATAAGTACTCATTTTAATACAACCTTGGCCTTTACTTGTAAATTTTTTCACAAATTTCAACAAGTTTAAACATGATCTCGGTTTAACTTCAACTTGTAAATTTTTCACAAATTTCAACAAGTGTTAAACATGATCTCGGTTTAACTTCAACTTGTAAATTTTTCAAAATTTCAACAAGTGTTAAACATGATCTCGGTTTAACTTCAACTTGTAAATTTTTCACAAATTTCAACAAGTGTTAAACATGATCTCGGTTTAACTTCAACTTGTAAATTTTTCACAAATTTCAACAAGTGTTAAACATGATCTCGGTTTAACTTCAACTTGTAAATTTTTCACAAATTTCAACAAGTGTTAAACATGATCTCGGTTTAACTTCAACTTGTAAATTTTTCACAAATTTCAACAAGTGTTACTGATTTTAGCTTGTATATTCTACCTTGCCAGGAACCATTTTCCAACTTTCTGCCCCCTAATGTGAACTTAAGTTCCACTTGGGTTCTCATTATGCATGTATTCTAGAAACATCATCAACTATTTATCAGTCACAAGTGTGAAAAATCAAGCTTTATTTATTACTTCGGCTAATAACAAAGAACAGGAAAATTTAATGATAAAAAAATTTAAGATTGCAAGTATTCCAAGGCCTTGGCAACTCTTTGCCCTCGTTATCTTCAAGCCGATATGCCCCATTGCCCAATATGGAGATGATTCTATAGGGTCCCTCCCAATTTGGGCCAAGCTTGCCCTCTCTGGGATCCTTCTTGTTGCCGACGACTTTTCTCAAGACGAGGTCCGATTTGAAACTCCCTTGGGTTGACCTTCTTATTATAAGCCCTGGCAAGCTGCTGCTGGTATGCGCCAGCTGAATTGCAGCTCTCTCCCTTCTTTCTTCTAGCAGATCCAGATCTCGGGCTAAATACATCATTAGTCCATTCTCTACTCCCTGGGTTCTGATCCTGGGATGCCGACTTCAGAGGAATGACTGCTTCTGTGCCATAAGCCATGGCAAATGGGGATTCCCCAGTTGATCTTCTCGGCGTAGTCCGATATGCCCAGAGTACACTTGGCAGTTCATCCACCCACTTTCCTTTGCTGCTTGCAGCCTCTTCTTTAATCCCATCCAAGATGACTTTGTTGGATGCTTCTGCTTGTCCATTGCTTTGAGGAAAGCTTGAGGTTGAAAAATAATTCTTGATTTTGAACTTTGCACAGAAGCTCTTGATTAGCTTACTGTCAAATTGTGTTCCATTGTCTGCAACTATTGCTCTTGGGATCCCAAACCTGGTGATGATATTTTTCCATATGAAGTTCTTCACATCCACGTCTCGGATCTTGGCAAGGGGTTCAGCTTCTATCCATTTGGTGAAGTAATCTGTTGCTACCAGCAGGTACTTCCTTTGCCCAGTTGCTTGGGGCAGTTTTCCAACAAGATCCATGCCCCATTGGGCAAACGGCCAAGGACTGGATACTGGGTTTAGGTCTGCTGCTGGTTGGTGTATCAGTGGTGCAAACCTTTGGCACTTTTCACACTTCTTGACATAGGCTTCTGCATCTTTCTGCATGTAGGGCCACCAATACCCTTGGGTAATGGCCCTATGGGCAAGTGATCTGCCCCCTGCGTGGCTTCCACATATTCCTTCATGTATTTCGTATAAAAAATCTTCAACTTGTAAAGGATGTACACACCTCAAAAGGGGTCCAGTGAAGGATCTTCTGTAGAGATGTCCCTCTGCTGTCAGACTGAATCTTGCCGACTTCAATCTGATCTTGTGTGCCTCTTTGTGATCATCTGGCAGTTTTCCTTCTTTCAGGAATGCTATTATTGCGTCCATCCAGCTTGGTCCCATGTCCACACACATTGCTTCACGCTCTGTGGTCAATGGTTTGATACTCGGGCCCGACTTTTCCAGGTTGTATTGCACTAGCCAGGTTGGCCAGGGCATCAGCGTGACTGTTATCATCTCGGCTAACCTGCTGTAGTCGGCAATTCTGAAACAAGGCCACCAACTGCTGACCTTTTGCGTAGGCCGACATCCTTTTCATCTCGGGCTGCGAACTCCTGTTGTCTGGTTGACTATAAGCTGAGAGTCACAGAAGACTCACCTCATCTGCTTCTACTGCTGCCAGTTTCAGTCCTGCAATCAGTGCTTCATACTCTGCTTCATTGTTTGAGGCCTTGAACCCCAAACGAATGGATTGTTCTAGTATCTGTCCATCTGGAGATACCAGTACTACTCCTGCCCCCGCTCCTTGTCGGTTTGAACTCCCATCAACAAACAGTCGAAAGGAGTCGCCGATGTAAATGCTGCAGGGTCTGAGTTTTTCTTCCTTCCTTTGTTCGTTGCCCTTCGGCTGGGCTCCTCTTGCTGCTTGGACATCGTTCACCTCGGCTCAACGGAGCCCGATGTACGATGGATTCTGGCGTGAACTCGGCCACGAAGTCGGCCAAACTTGGCCTTTGATTGCTGTTCTGGGTCTGAACTCCAGGTCATACTGGCCCAAGGCCACTGCCCATCTGGCTATTCTGCCTGTCAGATCTCCTGCTGCAACAGGGACTTCAAAGGTGTTCAGTTAGCACCACAATTTTGTGGGCTTGAAAGTAATGGTTCAGCTTTTTGAAGCCATTACTAAGCCAGCGCAACTTCTCAAGGGTAAATACCTGGTTTCTGCATCAGCCAGGGTTTTGCTTACATAGTAAACAGCCCTTTGTTCCCCTTTTTCTTCTCGGATTACCACTGCGCTTACCGCATGTTCCGAAACTGCTAAGTACAGGAACAGCTCCTCTCCAGGTTCTGGATTTGAGAGAACTGGAGCCGTGGTCAAATACTTCTTCAAGTCGGCCAAGGCGGCTTCGCACTCCTCGGTCCATAAGAAGTCTGTGGCTTTCTTCACTAAGTTGAAGAAAGGTTTGCACTTGTCTGAGCTTCTGCTTATGAACCTATTCAGGGCTGCAGCCCTTCCAGTTAGCATCTGCACCTGTTTTGCCGACGTCGGGCTCTTCAACTCTAGGATGGCCTTGATCTGATCTGGGCTGGCCTCAATGCCCCTTCTGGTCACCAGGTATCCCAAGAACTTACCAGATCCAACTCCAAATGCACACTTTGATGCATTGAGTCGGAGCCGATATGTTTTAAGGATTTCAAAGACTGCTTTTAGGTCGGCCAGATGACCCTCAGGTTCCTTGGTCTTCACGACCATGTCGTCGATGTAAACTTCCACCGTTCGGCCAATCAGGTGTCTGAACATCTTGGTTACCAATCTTTGGTAAGTTGCTCCTGCGTTTTTCAACCCAAAAGGCATCACTCTGTAGCAATACAGCCCTTTTGGGGTGATAAACGCAGTCTTCTCTTCATCTGGGGGGTACATGGCTATCTGATGGTACCCCCTGTAGGCATCCAGGAAGCTCATCCTTCCATGCCCTGAAGTGGCATCCACCAGTTGGTCAATCTTGGGTAAAGGAAAACTGTCTTTGGGACAGGCCTTGTTTAGCCTGGTAAAGTCCACGCAGACCCTCCATTTACCATTCTTTTTCTTCACCACCACTGTATTTGATAGCCATGTCGGGTAATTTACCTCTCGAATGGCTCTGGCCTCCAGAAGTCTGTCTACTTCCTCTTCCACTGCTTCAACGTGCATCAATGTCGGTCTTCTTGCTCGTTGGATTACAGGTTTGGCCGACCTGTCTACGTTCAGTTTATGGCAAGTGACCTCGGGGTCAATGCCAGGCATTTCGTAAGGCGTCCAGGCAAACACCTCAATGTTTGCTCTCAAGAAAGCCTCCAACTCTTTTTCCTCTTCTTCGGCTAAGCCCGAGCCGAGAAGGAAGAAGCGTTCTTCATCCCCCTGCTGGACGAGGATTTTCTTCAGTGCTTCTTCACTCTTCTCGGCTGGCTCCTTGCCGACGTCCTCTAGGACCTCCACGTCCTCGTCTTCGATCTCTGCCCTTTCTGGTTCTCGTATGCTGCAGGTGGATTTCATTGCTGCCATGGAGCAGTTCTTTGCCTGCAGCTGATCTCCTCTATCCCATGCTCTGTTGGGAACCGCAATAGTTGATGCAATGTTGAGGGAACACCCCATTGCATGCAACCATGGCCTTCCCAGATAGCATTGTAAGGGGAGGGTGTGTCGATTATGGTGAACTCTGTCTTTATCTTCTTGGTGCCAGCCTGCACCTCCAAGCTTGTTGCTCCCAGTGGCCATGTCGGTGTTCCATTGAACCCGATATTGGGCCATTTGATTGCTCCATATCGTCTGGGTGAAGGCCAAGCTCCTTGTAACACCTGACATACATGATGTCACAAGAGCTGCCTTGGTCCAATTAGAATGCGCTTTACTTGGCACTCCCCAACCTGGAGGATACTACAAAGGCATCGTTATGTAGATGCTGTACCATCTCAAGGTTGGTTCAGTAAAGGACACTACTGGTCCCTGGCACTCTTCAGCCCGATGTCGTTCTCCCCGACATGGTACACGTGCTGCAAGTACTTTACCTTCTGGGTCCCCCCGTATTTCGTTTTCATTGACCTTCGAGTGAATTACATTAATTACCCGAGGTCCTCCTGCCTGCGATTGTTGTGCTGGAGAGGGGTGGAGCTGCTGGTGCCTGAGGTAGTCTTGCCTGCTCTTCCCTTATCCTGGCCTCATCTACAAGGTCCCTCAAATGACCTTGCCTTACCAGGTCTTCTAGGTGTGCCTTCAAGGCTCTGCAACCCTAAGTCAGGTGCCGATCCTCATTATGGTAAGCATAATGCTTACCAAGGCTTCTTCCCATAAATTCTCCTGGCACCCTAGCTGGTGCTCTAAAATAGGGCTGGGATCGGGTTTTATCCAGGACTTTGTGAATTGGGATTCGGAACACAGTTGTGACTGCCTGTACAGCCCTCAGTCCTATCTCTTGCTTGTTGGATCCGTTGTTTCCTCGGCCTCGCTTCGGCGAGCCATTTCCTTTCTCTTGCTTTGTCTCCTTAGTTCCTGACGTGTCTTTCTTGGCTCTGGCATACTTCTCAATTCTGGCCATGAGCTCTTCAATGCTTTTTGGCAATGTCTTTGCCAAAGACTTTCGTAATGGACAGTCATCTTTTAGACCGTTCTTGAAAGATACGACCGCCACCTCTTGATTGCGCTCGGGTATTCGGTTGAACACTTCATAGTACCTTTTAGCGTAGGCCCTAAGGCCTTCATCCTTACTGATTCTCAGAGCCATCAAGGCGTCTACCCTTAATGGCTGTAGTTTGTTTGTCACGAACCTAGCCACGAATATCTCAGCCAGGCCTTCCCAGGTCTTCACACTTCCCTTTGGCAATTTGTGAAACCAATATGATGTAATCTCCCCGAAAGATGAGGGGAACACCTTGCAGAGCAACGACTCGTTCTCAGTGTATAGTGCCATCGAGTTAGGTATAATCCGACGTGAAAGTTGGGGTCCGACTTTCCGTCGTATATCTGGAACCTTGGCATACTAAATCTTTTTGGGGTCTCAAATTTGTCCAACTCTGCCAAGAATGGTGTTCTCGGCTTAACATGGGAAGTTACTTCGGCATCTTGTTGCTTCCTCTTAAGGTAATCTCTTAAGTCCTCCTTTGTCGTCCAGGAGCTCGGCTATCTCCTGATTTCAATCTTTTTGGTGCACTACTTTCAGTTTCGCTGTGAGTCCTTTCGACCTTTCTCCATTAGTTGTGTCAAAGCACAGTGCTTGCCTTTNCGCTTCCTCTCTTTCTTCTCTGTTTCAAAAAGGGAAAGGAATGAAAAGAAAATGGGGGGGGGGAAAAGGAGGAATACCCAAAACGACGTCGTTTTTGGGTATTTGAGCTAATTCGGGGCAATGGTTTTCGAGCCCCCAAGTATTATTCTTCAATCAATTCATTCCTAGAGCGTTTAACCCGATTTTGAAGCCCGATCTTAGCCTAAAACTTTAAACCATAGTCAACGAGGAATTTAATTTACACTAAAAAAAAATATTTAAGTGAGTCTAATTTTTTAACACTTTATTAAATTATTTAAGATTATAATTTATTCTTAGTACACTTTATTTTTTTCTCTTAAATTACACTTTTGAAGTTATCCAAATACAACAAATTCAAAAATTTAATTTACTTTTAAAAAACTCTTTAACAAATCTTTCTTTTATTTATGTACATACAGGGAACACGACTAGGAAACCTAATATCGTCGAAGGCGGCACCGACGAAAGATGTAATAACCCGACGCCCTAATATGCTTTAATTCCTCATTATATGTGTGGTTATATGTGTGTTTATGTGTTTGATGTGAAATTCCATGTTTTAATGTGGGAACTATATGTTTATCAATTTGTATATGTCGGTTATGAGAAAATTTGTTGAAATTACAATATTTGGATTAAAATTAAAGGCTTTGGAGGGCGATAACGGGAAATTGACTTTACAGTTATGAATATCATGATTTTTAGGATATAATATGAAGTTTTGTAAAAATTTGATTCGTAATGAATTAATTAGCTTTATTTGGCTAATTTCTTAATTAAGCCTTATTTTGACTCAATAAGCTTAATAGAGATATATACAAGAGCCTTAGGAGACTTAGACTAAAACATAAAAACATATCTCCTGGAGGAACTTCTTGAGAAGGAAGAAGAGAAAAGAGGGAGAAAAAAAGGGATTCAACATAGGAGCTTGAAGATTGAAGAAATTGATAGAAGATTCAAAGAATTAACTCAAGGTAAGTGGAAATCACCTAGAATACCTTAACTCTTTCTTCACTTGATGAAAATCAAGACCTAAGATGAAGTTTCTTACATGTATCTAAGTTAGGGTTTTGGGTTATGATCTTAACTTAACCAATTTCATGAAATTGAACATGTAATCTTTGGATTTGGCTAAATAAATGGTTGATTCTTGTGTTTTGAGTTGCCTTGAGTTAGATTGTAAGTCATTGCCTTTTTATCTTTAGGTTTTTGGCATGCTTTGAACTCATGTATAAATGTTTGTATATATATATATCATGAAAAGATGAAGAAGATGAAGGAAATATGGAAATTAGAGTTGTATATGCCAAATTAAAATCTACTTGAGTTTAGGTTTCATGTTTATCGTGATCATATGAGATGTTGTTGAAGTGAAATTACTTGAATTGGGCCTTAGAAAGGCATTTGGAAAGCTTGAAATTTGGAGATTTTCGGACTGAAGTTTTCAACCTAGATTGCTCGTGCGGCTTGGGCCATTGCACGAGCGACCAACCCTGTTTTGGTCAAAATTGCATTTTGAAGTTCGCCCGCTCGTGCGACCAAGGCCATCGCACGAGCGGCCAGACCACTGCACGTGCGGCTGGGGCCACCGCATGTGTGGCCAGCAGGACCAGCCCAGGTTTATTTTTCTTCTGTTGTCTCTGACTTTTGGGCCTCCAATTGCATAGTGTCCCACTAATTTCATGAGCATACGTATTATATAAACACAAGAGAAAATAAAAGAACGAATGGGAATGGATTAAAGTTAATCAAAGAAGCTAAGAAAAAAATGAATTACTTATCAAGTGGTGTGTGTGATATGTAGGTGTGGCTTGCTTTTTGTGCTCCTTTCGGATACAACTAGCCCCACAGTTTGGACTCCCGTGGTTCTGAATCTGATTTCACAAAGTGCAATGTGAAATAGTGAAAACACAAAAGAGTCCAAATTCAACAATTCTTTTGGAAAATTGATGTTTGAATCAAATGTAAAAAATGGATTGCTTTGCCAGATTTCAAAGTCGCCACCTAAATATTTTTGAAAAATTTAGGAAACCTGAGACTTGTGCCAAAGGCCACTTATCCGTCATCACTAAAGCGTCTCGGCTTAGAAACTTAGGTACGAAAGGGGAAGGTCATGAATTGAGTACACCGCCTTATCAAAGTTCGGCTTCTATTAATCATGATGTGATTTTTATTTACATTATATGCTCTTGTCCCAGTTTATTAGACTAACATTACTATGTGACGCACATAAGTATAGACTAATTTGCAAAGATTGCAACATTTGATTTCATGTTTATTTGAAAATTATTTTCGATACTCGTCACTCGAAAATGTGAGGTTGTACATTAATCAATTTGTCCTAATTTTGCCAATTAGCCTTCATCCATAGACATTCAAACAGGTATATCATTTAGGCAATTAGCCTCACGGAAATATGCTTGGTATGACAACACAAACATTCGATGCAAGATGCTAAAACTTAAAATTGCTCACCTAGTACTCCGAGCCAAAACAAAGCAAAATAATTAGAAAATATGCATGTTCCTAACTAATGCAATATGACTAAATGCAACCACACACATTATGTAATTTATAGGCTCGGCTATGAGCCTGGTATGTGATTCCATTCAAGACATATGATAAAGCACGTATTCAATCAATGAATTCGAACATTGATATTGGGTTCGTATGATGAGTCGAAGCTTGGATGTATGCAAGACAATGGATGCAAAGCATAAGAATGCTAATTTGAAAAATGATGTTTCATGCTAACCATTGTAAGCAAGTAAGTAAAAGGGAAAAAGACGTGGGGTTAAAAGACATACAACTTATTACATATTGGCCCTCACATAAGAGGGTCCGAATCAAGGTCCGAAAGTCCGAATTAAACTAATTATTACAAAACCGAATGAATAAATAAGTAAAGAATTAACTAGCTAGCTACTCTATTACAATAAGGATAATAATAAGAAATAAACTAGCTATCTAAATTAATTAGCTATAACCATTACAAATAAACAATAATAATAATGATTACAACAATAATCGGAGCATTAATTTACAACATTGATGTAAGCAAGAATGCACAAGGGTTGCATGCACAGTGTCCAAGAACTGCTCTGTCTGCCTAGGTCTACTCTGTTTCACTTTTAGCCACTGCCCTCTATTTTCTACAAAACATACTGCTGACCAAACATTGATGGCCGGCGGTCCCCAATGAAGCCCGGCCGAGCCTAAATAAGGCCGTCGTGCCTTAATTTTATGCAAAATTCTGTTTTGTGCTCTAAAGTGAAAACGGTACAGACAGAGTTATTTTGAACTCTATTGGTCCCTCTCACACTTCTCTGTCATGGGAAAGCCTCAAGAGAAGGTTGGAATCGTTTCCAAAACCATCAATGAGCAATTTGTTTGCTTGATAATTTCGACTACAATTTAGACAAAATTTAATGAATGTAATGAATAACAACCATCCTCTCTTTGTCATGGGATGAGCTCAAAAGGGGGGAGTAAAGACGCTTCAAGGGTCGTCAAAACACCATGAATTGATGTGTGACGACTCTTGACACAATAGACTCGGCATAACGTCCGGCCGAGCCCAAGCAATATAACTCATTTTCTTTATGTGGGTTGGTTCATTTTAAGCCAAATTCATTATTTTTTGCCATTCTTTAACCCATTTGTCGAAGATGATTGTTACGTCCACTAAAGATTACGTCCACTAAGTGAGAAACATGTCAAACGGGAAGTGATTCTCAACATGAAAAAGAGACTATGCCGTTGATAATGAATCTCCATAGAGATTAAGCCATTAAGCATAGATCTCTAGTTCATGTTTTGGATAACCATCAACCGATTGAAACAACTCTCAAATGAAAGAAATGAATGGTGAATTGATTATTAAAATGAGGCTCTTAAACAAGGAAATTAGACAAGGAAAGGCCAAGAACAATATGCAACAAGCTATGTATGCAAACATATGAAACAACAAGCAAACTAATCAAAGCATGAATTAATTAAACAACCTATGACAGCCCTAAAACAACCCTTAATGAGTAAAAAACAGTGGCTCAAAGTGCATGAAAAGAGCCTAAAAACCTAAACAACAAAGAAAGAAAATAAGGCTAGTAAGCAAGAACAAGGAGGGGTGGCTAACCCCTCCACTTTTGAAACCTCAAAGTATGATTTTTAGCCTTTTTTAAACTCTAAAAATCAATTTAGAAAGCAAAGAAAATGGTGTACAAGCAAGGTTTTGAGCTATAGGTGTGTAGACGTCCCCGAACGTCCCGGGAGGAGATCCCGTTTTGTTCATTGGGGCTTACTACAGTTCGGACTCAAATGTCACGGTGCTGAATCTAATCCCGCAAAGTGCAATGCGAGACCGATAAATCACTAAAGAGTCCAAATCCGGCAAATCGTTTTGAAAAATAGATTTTTAGAAAGAAGTGCCAAACATGGACTGCTTTGCCAGATACAGAGTCGCCACCTAAATATTTTATTTTGGGGGAATTTAGGAAACCCTGACTCGTGCCTAAGGCCACGTGTCTGTCATCACCAAAGTTGCCTCGGCTTGGGAACTTGGGTACGATTGGGGAAGGTCACTTCGTGAACACCCCCGTTTGCCCGATCAAAGATCGGCCTCTACTAACCATGATATCGAGTTTTGAAGACATTATGTGCTCTTATCTCGGTTATTAGCCTAGAATTACTATGTGATGCGCACAGCATACAAGTATAGACTGGATCGCCTAGGTTGGAACAACTCATGTCATGTTTGTTTTTGAAAGCGGTTTGCTACTCGCAAGTAGGCTAAAATGCGGATTTTGCCACCCTCAAGTGGGCTTAGAAAACATGTGATTTGCCACTCTCAAGTGGGCTTAAAACTCACAATCAATGAATTATTCCAACTTAAGTAATCCAACCTTCACCCACAGGCATTCAGGCAGTTATATCACATAAGCAGTTAGCCTCATGGCAAGCATGCTATCATGGCAGTCACTCATACACATGCAAGGATGCTAAAGCATAAAAGCTTACCTAGTACTCGAGCCAAAACAGAAGCTAGTTAGTAATCAAATGCATGATCCTAACTATGCTGAAATGCCTAATGCAACACATACAGGAATGCAACAGATAGGCTCGGCTATTCTAAGATGGCAGGTGAAATGCAACAGATAACATGTATTCAACTCAGAATTGAAATACAATGCAGTTAGTATGATGCGCCGAGCCCGTGCATGCAAGACAGAATGAATGCAAACATGCGAGCATAAGTATGCTAATTGAAACATGCCCTAAACTAACCATCATAAGCTGGTAAATAAAAGGGAGAAAGACGTGGGGTTGGAAGACATACATCACACGCACGCACACTTATTACAAAATTGCCCTCCTCGGAGGGTCCGAATAAATAATACAGACCAAATAAATAATTAATTACTCTAGCTAATTAAATATTACAAAACCCTAATTAATTAACAAATTAACTAAGAAACGAAATAAACTAGTATGCAGATCTATGGACCACCTCAGCTCTGTTGAATGATGAAAGATGCATGCATGCTCGAGTCGCCTTGTTGGGAAATTCCTCGCGATGCCCCGATTTGCCTCTGTTTGCAATTGATCCCGGAATATTATACAAAGCTCTAGAAGGCTGCTGGTTTCTAGTTTGCTGCAACGAGAGCAAGAAAGGGGCATGGCAAAGAATTTCAATACATGTGCGCACGACCACTCTCCCTGTCATTGTACAAGCTCTAGGGATGTAGTCCTCGATCCTCGTGCCACCAATCACGCATCTCGATGCATGATGACCGAGGAGTCGGATTGCACGACTCGATATAAAATGAATGCACATATAAACACAACAAGGCCTAAACTCCATCATGGGAATCCGGAGTGTCGGCGACCGAGAATCGAGGCACGTTTCGTCACTTGGAGTGCAAAACATCCTTCGTTTCCCGTGTTTGGACTAAACCCTATTCCAAACACAATGCAATATACATGGCATACACAATACGACTAGCATGCAACCCTAAACGCAATGCAACCTAATCATGCTAGCATGCGAGGGATGATATGCAAACATGCAACTAGCATACACAATGCTATGAACTAAAAATGGCATACTCAATGCACATGAACTATATGGCATACGCAATGCACATACAAAGATGGACATGCAGAAGACATGAACAAGGCATACACAATGCGACGATCAAGCATGCGACAACATGGATATGGCATACACAATGCAAGGTGGACTTAAACCAATATGAGTGGACCTCAGCCACACTCAAATCAGTGGCCATACATGATGAAAACAAGGCAACAACACTCATGCAAACATGCCCAAATACAAGGGACCAAAACTAAGGCACCAAGTGCAACTCTACCGAGGCATGGCAAGCATGTAATATAGCATACAACAACACATTTTCCAGCTCTGAAATGACATACGAAAGGGTCCCGAATCATGCAAACACCTCACACAATGCATGCTAATGGCCCAAATACCGAAACTAGTGAAGTGCGTTACACTAGAGGTACACAAAGCAATGCACAAATGGAAAAACCAACCCCAAACAGACCCTAGGCAGGTCCAAGACAGTGGGAAATTGGTCTAAAATGATGGCTCGGAATGCATTCAAACGAAGCCCATGCAATGGTCGGTAAATGAGGCATACAAGCCCGACTCTCTAATGCACTTAAAGAGTGGAAATCATGGGAATATGGCATGCATATAAGCTCTGAAATATGATGTGCAATGGCCCCAAAACATGAAAACACCTCAGTATATGCATGCGATGGACCTCAAAACTCAAAGTTAAGCATGGATATTGAACTACAGCATGCAAAACAAACATCATTCGACCATGAGACCCAAAAAAGAGCTAAGGCAGTCCAAAACATGCACAAAATCAGTTTAAGGCATGGCCAAAATATGCTAGGAAAGGCGGCCAAAACATCATGCAAAACAAGCTAGTGAACCATGATTTGCACTACAACTATATGAAGCACATGAGAGGTCACCAAACCAACCAAAAAAAGAAGTATGCCATGCCAAAATATGACCAAAAACCCACTGAAACTCAGTCAATGCATGCAAGAATGATATGTCCCTTTGAAAGGCCAATAAGAGGGTTATTCTACACATGTATAATGGACATACAAAATGCAAAAAACACCTCTGGAAAGAGGTTATGAGGGCCCTAAAACTCACTGAAAAGGGCCTGAAATGAGGCTAGGAATCATGCAAATGAAGGCTCCTTTGAAAGGCCATGAAGAGGATTACTCTACACATGCAAGATAGACACCTAACATGGCCAAAACAACTCTGGAAAGAGTTCATGCAAGTCATAAAACTCACAAATAATGGCCTGAAACATGCTCAAGAAGTGTGCAAATATGGGCTCCTTTGTAAGGCCAATAATGCTAGAAAACAAGACAAGGGGTGAGAGGGTCACCCCTTCTGATTTTGATGCTCAAAAACACATAATAACCACTGAAAATCCACTGGATTTCAGTGGTCAAAAGGGCCAACAAAGCTCAACACAAAGGCCCTAATGCATGGCTCAAAACAAAGAGAAATGAAGCATGCAAGGGGGTAGATGACCCCCAACAGAAAAGAGGTCTTAAACAAACATGTTAAGAAGCTTAGAATAAGACTTTTTTCAGTTTATGACAAAGCCAAATATGCTTGAAAACTAGGCTAAGATATGAAGCAAAACAATGCTAAAAAGGGGGAAAAAATGAGAGTTACCCTTGTAGTCAAAAGAGCCAGCAGCTTCTGGACCAAAATAGTAAGCCTTCAACCTCTGAAAACCAGCTCCAAGGTGCTTAGGATGATGGTGGAGGTGTTAGGATAGGAGGTGTAGTGCAATGGTGCAAGAACAATGGAGCTTTGGAGCTTGGATGTAGAGAGATAGAGAGAGGTGTATGTATATGCCTTACCAAAATTTCTCAACTCCTTGCCAGTGGAGAGGAGGGTCTCCTTATAGCCAAAGAGGTCTAAAGCTTCTCTTGGAAGCTTGGAAGCAAGATTAAACATCCTCCATACACGTGTATAGAGGATGCAGCAAATGCCTCCCAGCTGGCACAGCTGGAAGCAACTCAGGAAGACAAAACATGAGGGAGTAGGCCGACCAGGCCAGGTGGTCGACCAGCCACTTTTTGTGGTCGGCCAGCCAGGTCAAAAGGTCCAACTCAAAAATAGGTGGTCGGCAGCCCATATTGGTGGTCTCCCAGGTGAATACAACTCAGTGGTGATATGGGAGACCAGTAATTGTGGCCCAAAAGTGAGGGAGACCAGTTTCCTGACAAGAAAACTGGCTGGAGGAGAGAGAAAAGTGGTCTCCAAGGAGAAAGCTGGTCTCCAAGGGTAATTGGTGGTCTCCACACTGAAACAAAGCCAGTGGTATGGTGGGAGACTAGTAAATGTGGCTTAAAAGTGAGGGAGACTAGCTCTCTAACAAGAAAACCGGGCGGCGAAGAGAAAGGTGGTCTCCAAGAAGAAAAGGTGGTCTCCCACCCTTGTACCACCTTCCTAACAATGAAAATAGGGTCCATGCAAAAATGAACCCACACCGATGCAAAACGAGGGTTCGGGGGTCAAAACGCACAGCCGGGTACCCCAAAAACTGACTACCAAGCACCGGAAGTGGGTGCGACCACAGAGGTGGTCTCCTGGGCCACAGTGTCCCTCTAGGGAGAGGAAACAAGGTGTGTGCCAAAAACTGGAGCAAACGGAGAAAATTAAGCGGTCCCGAATAGAGGCGCACGACCGATGGCTCCAAAAACCAGAAACTGGTCTCCAAACGGGAACAATGGCTTACGACCATGAAACGTAGCCTACGGCCACTGAGAGATGATCTACCAGACCTCTCCCTCCCTTCAGGAAGAGAAAATAGGACCTGGTTCGCAAACCGAGGCAAAGCACAAAAGGGTCTCGAGGTCCGGGAGTAAGGCCCTCAGCCGAAACTCCAAAACCTCCAACGAGCACAACATGTGCAATCACCGAGCGCTCAATCGATGACGTCTAAGTCTTAAGGTTGGTCAAAAATGGGGTGTCTACAAGGTAAGGTGTAAGAAAGAGTGTTAACTCTTTAGCTCTCCAAACCTAAGCTTAGACACTTGAAGGAAGATCAGAACAATACAAAAAATACAAGAACTTAATAGCTAATGATAGAAAAGAGAGCAAGAGAAGAGAATAGTAAGCTTATACCTCTTGAAAGGTAAGCTTTTTGTTGTGAATCAAACTAAGTCCAAACACACTCTCAATCTTGAATTGTGATGCTCAAGACTCAATCAAGGTTCCTAGGCTAAGGTGTGAAGGTGCATGGATATAAGTTCAAGGTGGTAAGCTTGCTCAAAGGTTGCTTGCACAAGAAGAAGGAGCTCTAAAGAAGGTGTATAAGCTTTTTAGGAATTCTTCAACCCTCAAAACAGAGATACAACATCATTTTTATAGAATTTGAGGATGATGGGTCATAAATATCTTCAAAAAATGGACAGTGGCAGGCTCCCGCCCAGAACAGTGTTTCTTGCTACTAAGGCACGGTTGGCCAGAAAGAGAGAGGAGGAGAGAAGGAGGAGGAAGAGAAGAAGGAGACGGTGATGGTGGTGATGGCGGCGCTGGTTGGCCGGTTTGTGGCTCTCTCTCTCTCTATATATATATATATATATGTGTGTATGTATAGATCTGTGTAGTGTGTGTATAGATCTGGTGGCTCTCTCTCTCTCTCACACACACATGTATATATATATATAGATATGTGTGTATAGATTTGTGTGAGATCTAGTATTGATGATGATGTGTTAATGTGATGAAAGGGAAGAAGATAAAGAAGATGATCTACTGTTGATGATGATGCTCTCTCGATTTTTTTTTTTTTTTTATTTTTTTTTTTTTTTGATGATCTGTGTATAAAATTTGATGATCTATATATATAATTTTTATTTTTATTTTTTTTTTTTGTGATTGTTGGTTGTTGATGTTGATGATGTGTTGTTGTTGATGTTGATGCTCTCTCTCTCTCTCTCTCTCTCAGTCCCTAACTTCCTCTTCTCTCTTTCTTATCTATTCTTCATCTTCATCTTCATCTTCATCCTCTCTATTTCAGAATAGAGAAAAGAAAGAAAAAGGGAAAAAAAAAATCCAAAACGACGTCGTTTTGGATTCGAGTCATTTCGAGCCAAACTTTTTTCGAACTAAGTAGCAGCTCTGTTGATTGAAATTGCTTCAATCACTTTAGCCCCAACTTATTACCACTCAATTTTGATCCATATAAAGTCAAAGCTTGCTTTGGTTTGACTTTTATAATTTTTTTTAAAATATTAAAAATTAAATTGATAAAAAAATTTAAAATACTTTTTATAAAATTTTATTTTTTAGGAAGACATAAATACTTAAAAATAGTTTTTGATATTTATTTTTATTAAACTAAATTTATATATATATATATATTTAAACAATCCGATTTGTAGCTCGAGACTTATGGGGCTCGAATGGCCCGAGTTGAAAAACGACGACGTTTTGAAAATTTTTTTTTTTTTTTTCTTTCTCTTTCTCGTTTTTTTCTGAAGATACAGAAGATGAAAGTGAAAAAGAAGAAGAAGATGAAGAGAAGAGGAAGCTGGAACTGGAGCTGGAGTTGGACAGTTTCTGGACAGTTTCATCAACATCAACAATCATCAACACATTATCATCATCAACAATTTTTATTCTTTTTCTAATCCTGATCTACTTAGGAAAAAAAAAGAGAAGAAGAAGAAGAGAAAACAGAGTTTCAGAGCATCTTCATCTTCATCAACATCAACAATTTTTTTTTTTTTTTTCATTCAGATCCAGATCTACTTAAAAAAAAAAAAAAAGAAAAAAAAGAGAGATATCGAAACAGAGTTTCAGAGCATCTTCATCTTCATCAACATCAACAACATCTTCATCAACATCAACAATTTTTTTTTTTTTTTCATTCAGATCCAGATCTACTCAGAAAAAACAACAATTTTTTTTTTTTTTTCATTCAGATCCAGATCTACTAAAAAAAAAAACAAAAAAAAAAAAAAACAGAGAGATCGGTGATACCCACCGGCGCCGCCACCATCACCGTCGATCATCTTTTCTCCTTCTTTGTCGCCTCTTCTCTCTTCCTCTCTCTCTCTCCTCTTCTCTCCTCTCTGTTCTCTCTCTCTCCTCTTCTCCTCTTCTCCTGTGTGTGTTCGAAAGAAAAAGAAAGAAAGAAGAAAAAAAAAAATACTGCCCAAAACGACATCGTTTTGGACAGTCGAGCCATTCGAGCTTCGTCAGTTTCGAGCTACGAATCATTTTTGATATTTAAATTAAAAATAATTTCAAAAAACTAAAGATTCGTTTAAGAATTATCTTTTCTAGTAATTTTTTAATGTTTCTTTATGAAAAGACGTGGAAAAAAAGTAAAAGAATAGATTGACTTTTTGATTATTTTCCTTTCTTCTCAAATGACCCCTAAACTAATGTGTATTTGTGGTTGCTCCGCCACCAAAACAAAAAATTTGAATATTTTACACCCACTTAGTGAAAAATTATTGATTGATCTTAGAGTATCTATTATAATAATAAAAGGATAAATTATATAAATAATCTCTATAGTTTGCATGATGTGTCAATTTGGTCCTTGTTATTTCAATTTACTCGATTTTGTCCCTTAATTTAACGGATTGTGTCATTTTAGTCCAATAAATAACAGTCGTTAAGTTTGATGGACGGAAAGTCAAACAATTGTGTCAATTTAATCCTTATAGTTTACACAATGTGTCAATTTGGTCCCTGTCAAAATCAAGCAAATTAAAACAATAGGGACCAAATTGACACATTATGCAAACCCTGTCAAAATCAAGCAAATTAAAACAATAGGGACCAAATTGACACATTATACAAACTACAGGGACTAAATTGACACATTATGTAGACTTTCCGTCTACCAGACTACCATACTTAACAACGTTTATTTATTAGACTAAAATGACACAATCTATTAAATTAAGGGGTAAATGTACACTACAGAACCATTTACATAATTTACCCATAATAAAATGTCATTATGTTTTAGAATTGACCTTTCTATGAAATGTGTTTTCTCTTCCTCGCATGAAATGTAATATCTACTGTACAGCATATAGTCCACACTTCCTGTATAGAGTTTACAGAACTCATGTCCTCTCCCTCCATGTATGCATGGTTCCTTTCCTTTCTATAATCTGTGAAGTGAAATTACTTTGCATGGCAGATGATGATGATGATGATGATGATGATGATGATGATGATGATGATGATGATGCATGTGGTTGAAAATTAAACCAAAGTGGTAAACAGAAATTCAAAACACCTATATAGCTGACATTTGCATTTACTTCCCCCCTAACCATTGTTTGTACATTATAAAAAGACTCCCTGAGCTACTACAGTCAATTCCCAGAGCAAGCTGTCATGGCTCTGCCTCCTCTTTCCATCTTTCTCTCTCTCTTCTATAGGGCTATTTGATGAAGTTTTCTAAAATTTAAAATTGATAATCAAAAAATAAAAATTAAATGCATTCTCCTATGGATTCGTTTGAGATGTGGGTTTATTTTTTGACTTTTTAGCTTTTTGGTTACAAGTCTGGGGCTAAAAAATCTCGTTTGAAATGAGTTTTTTAACTTTTGTAAGAAAAAAAATAAAATAATTATGGTTTGAATGTAATATTTTATTTTATTGACTTTCTGGCCTATTTTATCTTTTTGTGACTATTTTAGTTCCGTAACCTTATGCCAAACGAGTGCATACGAAGTTGGAGATGCTGTTGTGCGACAAAATGAGCCCATTTCGGGACCCATTTTAATAATTTGAACCGTTTACATTTTAGAACACATCAAGTAGAATATACCTGTAAAAAATCAAATTAATCGGATATCGTTTACTCCTTCATTCACTCACATTTGTATCTATAAAAATAAATAATAATTGTGATTTAAAGTGTTAAAATGAATACAAATGTGAGTGGATAAATAGGTAAACGATATCCGATTAACTTAATTTTCTATAGGTATGTTCTAATTGATGTATTCTAAAATGTGAACGATTCGAATTATCAAAATGAATCCCGAAATGAGTCCATTTCACCCACAGTAGCATCCCCCATTTTGTGCATACTCTAGCTTCTAAAGGATTGTTTATAATTTTTTTTTTTTTTTAAATAAAATTATTTTAAGAATCTTTGTCAAATTTTTTTATTAAACAAAAATAACTTAAAATTAAGTTTACAAAATCAATTATTTGAAAGTTGAGACAAAAGTGTTTTTGATTTTTATTTTCTGATTATCCACTTCCAATTTACCAAAAAATGCACCAAGTGGTTTTTTTTTTTTTTTTTCATTTCTTCTTCTTGTAGTTATAAACGAAAACAGTATCAAATATTTTAATACACGCCTCAAAATAAATTAAGAGGGAAACACTTGGTATTTTATAAGGGTGAGAACACGAACTTCTACCATGTTTTGTCAATATTAAAAAAAAAATAATAATAATGTTTGAGAATTCTAATGCAACTTTAATGATGTGGAGATTACCCATGTGAAGATGGGACCTACACTCTTCTTTCTATCTCTTTCTACTCTCTCTCTCTCTCTCTTACCTCACTAGTATTCCATTTAGAACTCTCAAATTAGAAGCATCTATCATTACTAAAAAAAAATACACATCTCAAAATAATTAAAAATTGTAAGCATCCCCAAAAATACACGAAACAAGATCGGAAAGCCATACACTTGGAGGACTGATTTAGGCATACTGGAACGCAGTAATTGGTTAATGTTAGGAGGAGTAACTATTTCTGAAAAGCAATTGCAGAGTAAGAAAGTAATGACCCTTTCTATATATAGTACCTGACCTCACCTAACCATATTATTGACTCCCCTGCATAATCAGCTTTGCCTATTCCATTTTTCAAGCTTTTCTTGTATTTGTGATCTTTTGAAAATCAATCAAGTTCATGTAAACGACAGGATTCAATAATCTTGTTTCATTTAGTCACCTGACTTTGCTTTGTTTTTGTTATAAATGCTGTAGGTTACCCACTACTGAAAAAAAAAAAAAAACTTTTGATTGATTAGTATTTGAAACTCATTATATAAAAACAAACTTATATATACTGTTCAGTTGCATGTACACATTATTGGTGATGAATCTTGTATGGAAATAACCAAGACTGATGGCAAAAGAGTAATGAAATGAAATATAAGAGTATAGTTTTTAAAGTATAAAATTTTAAAACACGATTCAATTATGATCTATATTTGTCAATAGAGTGAGGCTATACAAATATAATTTTTATACATGTAGCCATTTATTAATCTTTTCATTTCAAATTAACAATCATAACTGTGACTAATAATTTCAAAACTGTCAATGTCACATTATTTGAACATGTTTTTGTGCGAAAAATTGAAAAATGTTATGTATAAACAAATGTTTTATTTAATTTTATTACCACTAGATACAAAGGTATGCCTCATACATGAACCCTATTGTCTTTGTTTTTATATAGTACAAAAAAAAATTTAAAAAAAATCTATTTATGATTGGTTGATAATTAGAAAAAAAATATATGAGAATGATTGGTTAGTTGATTATTGAGTTTTAAAAATAAATCTAATTTTTTTTATTAGAATAGGATATTATTTTTGTAAATTTTTTTTATTTGTGAATCATTTTTCCTTGTGACTATTTTAGGACACGAGAAGAGAGCCACAAAACTAGTTTATACATTGAGAGAGCAAATCTACACACTGTCGTATGTATTTAACTCCATTTAATAATCCCAACTGTTCCCAACACCCCAGTGCTGTCTTTAAAAAGGAGACCAAATCACCACAATACTCACCAGGTCTTAAAGTAGAAGAAAAGAAGAGAAGAGCAAGAGAGAGAGAGTGAGAGAGAATGGCAAGTTGGTCAATCATAGTAGTTCTTGCTCTAGCAGCAGTATTTCAAGTCATCACTGCTAGAAATGTGCCTGTGGCTCCAAATGACAAAGGTCTCAATGACCAAAAGAACTTCATCACCTACGGTGGAGTCGGTGGCTTCAGTGGACTCGGTAGCAATGGACTGCCAGTCGGTGGAGTCGGAGGCATAGTCGGTACGACCGGAAACATTGGAGGAGTCAACGGTAATGTAGGCATGGGCGGTGCGGTTGGGTACGGTGGACCCGGCGGCTTGACCGGTGGCGTATACCCTATTGGCGGTGTCGGTGGCGGTGGTACAGGTGGTGGTATTGGTGGTGGTACTCGTGGTGGAGCTGGTGCTCTTCCATTTCCTTGAAAGTCATGCATGGTAGTGCGTACTACGTAACTTAGGGTTTCGATGTTTTAGTGTTTGGCAGTTATATTTTAATAAGTTAGTTGTTGTCGTTGTTGTGTGTGATTTCTGTTTCTTTTTTGAGAGTCTTTGCTTTGTAATCTTGTTTTCTGATCAGCTTGTTTTAATCATGTTGACCAAAAAAAAAAAAAAAAAGGCCATGGTACTGTGTTATTTTACGCTTGTACTTCGTTAAGAAATGTTTACAACTTCCATGGAGGTTAGACTCAAAACGTTTACGTGTTTTATATGATTGAGTTCGAACTATGCAAATTTGCAAAGTAGGAAGTTGGAAAAATGATATACAAATATATTTTTAAAATTTATTTTTTAGATAGGTAAGTAATATAATTGGTTGATAATCACAGAAGATATGAGAGAAATTATTATCTTTAATATTTTAATTGATTATCAATCAATTTAAAAATTAAATCTAATTTTTTATTTTAAATAATAATGTGAATAAATTAATTATAAAATTAAATACGTTCTTTTTATATGAGTTATGTCTAATTTTTTTTATAAAGCTCATATCATGTAAGGTCTTGTTTGTCATTTTTTAAAAAAGTCAAAAAGTAAAAAAATCGTTATCATATTTAGGTCATATCACCTTATTTAAGTCATATCACTTCTCTATCACATCATTTTAAATCTGACTCATACTTCATAAAAAATTAAAAAATATATTTATTTAAAACATCTCAAATAAATTCTAAGAATATATGAACTAAAAAAATCGTACCATGAGTTCAAACTTCTGATGTGATAGATCAATCCAACTCTCAGTACCGATAATATATCACGTTATGCTATGTAAGTACAATCTTAGGCTTCGTTTGGGGAATGAGTTGATTTTTTGGTTTTTTTTTTTTTGTTATTTTAGCTTGAGTTAAAAAGTTTGGTTTGAGAATGGTTTTTTGACTTTTTAATTTTTTGACTTTTTTAACTTTTTTTATGAGAAGATAGTGTAATGATTATAGGTTGGATATGATATTTTATTTGTTGTGATTAAAATAACTTATTTTATCTTTTGTGGCTAAAATAGTCACAAATCATCTTCCCAAACCTAGCCTTAATATACTATTATGTACCATCTTATATTAAGGGAGTGTTTGGCAAGTGGGTTTGCAGGTTTTTTTGGTTATTTTAGCTACAAAAAATAAAATAGGCTATTTTAGCCATAACAAATAAAATACCACATCCAACCCATAATCATTACATTCTTCTCTCACAAAAAAACTCAAAAAAGTCAAAAAGCCCTTCCCAAACCAAGCTTTTAAGCCCAAGCTAAAATAGTCAAAAAAGTCAAAAAGTCAAAAAGCCAACTCACTTCCCAAACGGAGGCTAAGGTTGTCTAGTGTAACATTTTAAGTTAAAAGTTATAATTAAAGTAAAAATTAAAAATACTTTTTTCGTCTCAAAATAATAGTTCATTTTAAAAAATCTAACTTTTTTTTTATAGTATTACATTTTAAAAAAATTGATTTTCCAAAATTACCCTTTTATAGTACATTTTTTAAATAATATCAATGTCATAATTGTACTTTTTATGTTGTTAATGAATTTAAAAGAATGACAAAATAAGAAATTTATATTATTTTTGTACTTGACTATTGAAAATGGACTAATATTTTGGGACAATAAAAAATAGACTAAGGGATTAAGGCTCTGTTTGTTTGTGTTTTTGAAATATGATTCTACATAGTGATTTCAGAATAGTGTTTGGAACGTGTTTTCAAAACACGTTTCCAAAACTCTGCAGAGTTCTCTGCATAGCTGCGCTTTTTAGATTTATTTTTTTTTCAAAATTTTGCCTTACAGGACGTTCGGGCGGTTGACCGGAATAGTAAAAAAAAAATTTCTTTTTTTTTGCAATTGATTTATATAATCGAAAAAAACATTTTCTGAAATTTTTAAAATTTTTTATGTGCTTTAAAATAATTTTGAGTTGTATGTTTAGTTATGAGTTATAAATTTTTGTATCACATATCAAATGTCACATCAACAATTCCCCACTTAAATCAAAACTCTTTACCAAACAAATTTTCTACATTCAAATCATAATTCCACAACACACAAACTCAAAATACAACTCATACTCTCAAATCACATTTACAAAACTCTACCAAACACTACCTAATATTTTAGAAAGGAAAGAGTATATATTTTTTAACTTTTTAATAATCAGTTCTTTTTTAAATAAAAACAAAATCTTATTTAAACTATTTTATCCTATAAATTGTAATAAACAACAGCTGTGATAGGGATTTCCAAGACCCCCACATCCCCACGCACATTTGTGAGAGAGAGAGAGAAGGGACAAAATGAATAAATAAATAATAAGTGGTCAAAAATCAATTAGAAGTTGCGGGAGTCACAAATTTTGGGAGTCTCAAGTATTATTCAATAAACAAATGTACACTGAATATTTTGAGACTGATTTTTAAAATGAAAAAATTAATGTTATAAAGCATCAATCCAACATAATTATTTTTGTCATACTCATAGGGGTCTTTTGGGAAGTGAGTTATAATCCACTTATCAGATTATAACCCACTTCCCTCTCTTACAAAAAGTTGATTATAATCAATTTATAATCAACTTTTAACTAAAGAACTGATTATAACCATCTTCCCAAAATAACCCCCAAGCAAAACATCAACATGAATGTATTGAGTCACACTAGTAATGAATATTTTGAGAATGATTTTTAAAATGAAAAAATTAATGTTATAAAGCATCAACCCAACGTAATTATTAATTGTCATACTTATAGTGTTAAGCAAAACATCAACATGAATGTATTGAGTCGCACTATTAATTAATGGATCATGATTTGTGGCACTAAATTCAGGGGTACTAATGTCCCAAATTTCTATATAAGGTAAAAAAAAAAAAAAAAAAAAACAAAGTTACCAAAACTGGAAATTAGTGCCATTAGTGCCAACAGTTTTAGTGCCACAAATCATTTTCCTTAATTAATTCTTTTTGAGTATGGTATTATTTAGAGTGCTACTATTAGTCCCCTACCAATTATTTTGAACCCTCTATTTTTTATTTTTTTTATTACAATAATAACCTTTAATAACATTATTAAAAAAGACATCAATAATTTTGGGACATAGCAGCTCACAATTAAGCCCACATACCTACTACATTATGGGTTAGAATTTATGAGAGCACTCACTTTCATCACCACCTATCCGTCTTTCCCAAATCTCACATTCAAAACCTACCCACTCTCAAAACCTTGAAAATCTTTTCGGCAGTAATATTCCGACAGTAACAGTGACAACCCTTTAATTACCTACACTTTTCCGACAATGATAATGAGTGGAAATTTTTTCGACAATCACAACTCTATGAGACGAGAGAAGTACGATAATAAAAGTTCAAAAGAGATTCATAACTTTAATGGTGTTCTTAGCTCAGAGGAGATTGACCTTATAAGGATAAGTTTCCTACAAAAAATGACAAAAATAATAAAAATTATTCGTCATTTTTTCAGAACTAAACTTCTAAATATATGACCAAAATTCAGAAACACCGGCCCAAACATTATTTATTTGTTTGGGAATAGGTAACCAAACATTTATTTTCTCAGGCCATGAACAAGTATGCAGAGATGAAGTAGTAATCACCTTCATGGGTTTTGTTAGGGTTTTGGAGATAGAGGTTTTTTGAAATGTGTGGGTGTGCATTCAATTGAATGGGTGAAATATTTTCACAAAGATAATTTTGGTATTATTTGGTGGAAGAAAAGAAATTTTACGAGTTTTATAATTTATAAGTAGGGATTCAAAGAAATGGAAGGTTCAAAATAATTGATGGAATGCTAATAGGAGTGCTCATTATTTAACAATACCTTAACTTGATAATTACTCATACTTTAAGTTGATTCTGGTCTCGAAATTTTTGGGATAGAAATGTTATGAACCCAAACAAAAATGTGGTGAAGTGCTAAAATTTATTATTATATAGTGTAAAATTTAAATTTGAACTTAGTGTAATTGGGGATCATACACAAATATGTATTAATTTGATCTATAGATTTTAAATTATAAACAAATTTTCAAAAATATTTTTTCTAAGTAAGTAATAATATTTGGATTGCTTGTGGCGTGTTGCAAGTTTCAACCCCTAAAATAATTTTTAAAAATTCAAATATATATTTTTAATATTTATTTTTGTCAAATTAATTTCTATTTTTCTAAAATTTACAAAAATAATTTCAAAAAATAAAACCAAATATTACCAAATTCTTGGAACATAGCGATATTTGTAAAATGCCTCCATTGAGAGCTGTGAATCTGTGATGCTGAAACTTCTGAGTAGTACTCTGTTGAATGCATTCAATTAAGCTGCATGACTTGGGTAAAATAACACGTACTACTTTTATTTATTAAAGTAGGTTCCACCATGGAGATGATAACCTCTCTATAAAGTTTTTAGGATTTTTTTTTTTAATTTAAAAAATTAGTTTGGTAAAAAATATATAAAAAAATACTCATTATTTTTATTTGATTTTTAAATTTATTTTTTACTGTATAAATAATTTTATTTTTCTAAGTGTGTTTGTTTTTTTCTTTTCTATTTTTCTGTGAAACTAATGTCTAACTTATTAAAAAAAAAAATTAGAAAACAAATTCTGAAAAATCAACCAAACAAATATATATATATATTTTTTTTTTATATCAAAATTCAGGCATTTTTAGACGTTATGATTAAAGGCAAATAATTTGACATTAATATGTAAACAATTCTTAGTTTAATTGATTTCAAAACAAATCAACAATTAATAAATAAACAATTCAAGTCATTAAAAATAAATTTAAGAATCATATTAAACAGGTCTTAAACATGCTTCATTGTCAAACAAAACTCATGACCTCCCTTAAAATCCTCTACCCAGAGCTATGGCCTAACTTGACATAATTTTAATAGATAATTACCAATAAGTCTTATATACTTTATTTACTTACTAATAAATCCAAAGTTTTTTTTTTTTACTTATTTGTCCCTCATTTCGAAAAATAAGAACTTTTTTAATACTTTCTAGATATATGTTTTGTGTTTGTAGAATAATCATTTGGTACTGATAATGATACTATAATATCTAGCAAAGTGATACATAATTAAGACATTTTAGTTTTTTTTTTTTAAAAGATTTGTAAGACATTTTAGTTTTTGTTGTGAGTTTTTATTTATTTTAAGTTTGTTTGTGTTAGTTTGGATTGAAATATGACATATGAAGTGTAAGTTATTTATCATTAAAAGTTAAAGCGTGAGTTATTAATAAACAAGTAAACCGTCCCGCCCTCAATTTTAATCCAAAACCTATAAAACCATTATCATTTGAAAAAAAAATCTAGCACATTCACCTGAAATTAATTCATTTTTTCTCCCAAAACTCTTCACAAAATTATTATCAATTGACTAAGATTTTTTTTTTTCTTGTAACAAGTTAAGTCGGCGTAAAAACTTATTATTTATCCATTTTACAATATAACTTCAAATATTTGTGTGTATATTTTATTTATTGAATGCATTTATTTTATTTAAAAATATTTAAATAAATAATATATATATGTATTATACACACAAATAAATAATTTTCATAAAATAAAATAAAATAATAATCCGGCCAGCCTAGCTTGAAGGACTATTTGCAAGTGGGCCCGTTTAATAAACAATCTAAATTTGGGCCCAATTTGGCCCTATTAATTAAAATATAAATCTGAAGTCCTGAAGATGCGGATTAAGATGAACAGGCTGGACCAGCCTGTTTAGAGATTAGGTTGGACAAATGAATCCTTGTTTGGCCCTTCAACAAAATATTTCAGGCCCATTATATATAATACCTCGTCGTTTTTTCCTATATATACAGGATTGATAAAGTTTTTTTCTTGATAAGCAAGATACAAAATTCGAAACAAAACCCAGTTCACAAGTCTCTCTCTAGAATCGCAGCAAATCATGGGTCAGGGAACACCCGGCGGTTTGAACAGGCAAGGCCTCGGCGGCGACCGGAAGAACGAGGGGGATAAGAAGGAGAAGAAATTCGAACCGGCGGCGCCGCCGGCCCGAGTCGGCCGGAAGCAGCGGAAGCAGAAGGGGCCCGAGGCCGCCGCCCGGCTTCCGACGGTGACGCCGCTGACGAAGTGCAAGCTGAGGCTGTTGAAGCTGGAGCGAATCAAGGACTATCTTTTGATGGAAGAAGAGTTCGTGACCAATCAGGAGAGATTGAAGCCCCAAGAGGAGAAGACTGAGGAGGATCGATCTAAGGTCGACGATCTGCGAGGCTCGCCGATGAGCGTTGGCAATCTCGAGGAGCTGATCGATGAGAATCACGCCATCGTGTCGTCGTCGGTGGGGCCGGAGTACTATGTCGGGATTTTGTCGTTCGTCGACAAGGATCAGCTCGAGCCTGGTTGCGCGATTTTGATGCATAATAAGGTATTGTTGTTGTTTGATTGTGATTTTTATTGAAATTAGGGTTTTGAATGATCGAGCTAGGGTTAGGGTTTGATTATGATTTTATTAGTAATTTTGGGGTTTGAATGATCGAGCTAGGGTTAGGGTTTGTTATTAGAATGTTCATTTCTTAAAAATTCGAGAACTTAGGGTTTGAGATCTGAAATTGTGTGGCTTTTTATTTGTTTATTGGTATGGCAAAGTAAGAGTTCGTGGTTTGATTCATTGGATTCGTGCAAAGGTATGGCAAAGCAAGAGTTCGCGGTTTGATTTATTGGTGTGCATTGTTAGTTTCACGTACAGAACCTGTGTGCATCTTAACATATTTCTTTTTTTTTTGCTTGTAGTCTAAAGAAAACTACACTTGTAACTAGATATAACACAATAAAAATGTGTGTTTTGTGTAGATGACTCCAAAGTACTGTATCTTAGGTTTCATGTAGCACAGTTTTTTGCTTTTCATTCTATGTACCAAAACAATTTGCATTCTAAGTAACATCGTCGAGAATTTAGATTTTCATTACTAAACTGTACTGTTGAAACAAAAAACATGGAATGCAAAGAAATATGTGTATGCTTGGGACTGGGAGATTGTAACTGCTAAAGGTTTAATAAAATTGGTTGTGGCTTTATTAGGCCCCAAATCCCCACAAGATTTGGGTAACATTCAGATTCAGTGTTTGGAGAGTGTGAATTTGGATTTTGATCCCCATGTTTAACTTCATTCTTTGTAAGAATGACAATTTCGTAATGCAGAAATTGATCAAGTCTCTAAACAATTTTTTACCTCAATATTATCGGGATTCCCATTTTTTTTGTTGTTGTCCTTCTTGTTGATGATTTTCTAATTGATAACTTCCTTTAAGTACCGATTGCCAAATAAAAAGAAAAAAAAATCCCAAAGGATCAGTATTGTTTGATGGTTTGAACCTGCAACTTGCTGTTTGAATGTTTCTTCAATAATTAATCATGGAGAAATATCCATTTTTGCTTGAAGTAGATTTGAAGTTGACAAAAACTATGGGAAAAGAATTAATGTTTTTTGTATTTTTAATGCTCTTTCTTAGGTTCTTTCTGTTGTTGGGCTTCTTCAAGATGAAGTCGATCCCATGGTGTCTGTCATGAAGGTTGAAAAGGCTCCTTTGGAATCGTATGCTGATATAGGCGGGTTGGATGCTCAGATACAGGAAATCAAAGAAGCAGTTGAACTCCCTCTGACACACCCTGAACTATATGAGGACATTGGTATCAAGCCTCCCAAGGGAGTCATACTTTATGGAGAGCCAGGAACGGGCAAGACCTTACTTGCAAAGGTGTGTACATTTTCTGTTGGATTGCTGCTTCTCCAAATATAATTTTCTTTCCCTATCTTCTCTTATGTGCAAGAAGGCCAAGAATCTTACTGATGAAATGTAATTACACTTTGCTTATGTTGTTTGCAGTCATTGGCTGAAATATAAAACTTGTGCATAACAATTTAAAACCATTTATTTCCATGGAAGTCGATTTACAATTTAACTTTTCTGGCTGGAGCTGTTTATTTTTGTGTCCACAATTGTCAAAATGCGCAAGTTTTTCCTTTTGTAGACGTAATATATTATGGTGTTGTATTGTCCGTGTTTGCATAAACATAGAGCAATTTAATACTTTATGTTGAAAAACAATGTGGCTAATGATTGAAGCATGTTTGGTCTAGGTTATTGGTTTAGACTAGGTCAGGATTTTCAAAAACACTTGTTGGGGGGAAGTGTTTACAAAGGCAAAGCTTGGGGGAAACGTCTGTTTGGTATTTGTGCTTCAATGCTTCAAGTTGGTAGCCTTTTGATCCAAATAATGATTTTGATACCAGATGTGTCTCACATCAAATGTAGAATAATGAAGGAAAAAAATGAATTTTAGAAGTCAGTTTACACTGAAAATGCTAATCATAGCACTGAACTTGTTTTTCATGCATACCATGAATCTTTAACTAAACATAAACAAAGACTTTAACAAACAAACCTGGAGTATGATATGACAAGTCAGCAAATACTTGATTTGACAAACCATGTTCTTTGTAAATACACGGGCTTTGCACGGTTAAGCATGGAATCTATGACCAGCTGCATTTTTGCTGCACAAATTAATGATAAGAGTTATTTGTCTGCTCTTGACCTTTTTCTTCGTTTTATTTCCATCTAAGGGTTGATACAGGTCACTGTGTGGTTATTTAAAAGTGTTATTCTATTAAGTATTAACAGCATGAATGACTCTGAAACCTTGGGAGTTATGAGAATTTTCTTGGATGATCTTTGAAGTGTAATATTTTTACATGTTTCTTTCTTATTTAACATGCTCATCTTTGAATAGTTTATGTGCCAGGAGGCTGAGGCGATATTATGTACTTAGTTTGCTTCGTTTCTGTTCTTATTATAATTGACCATCTTTTGCCAATTTCTTTTTACCATTATGAGCTTGTGGTTGAAGTAATTTATTTGTCAAAATAGACTTTAGCTTGTGAATCTCATGTGTTCTTTCAGGCAGTAGCAAACTCTACATCAGCAACTTTCTTGCGTGTTGTTGGAAGTGAATTAATACAAAAATACCTGGGTGATGGTCCAAAGTTAGTGAGGGAACTTTTCAGGGTTGCTGATGATCTCTCACCTTCAATTGTGTTCATCGATGAAATTGATGCAGTTGGTACAAAGAGGTGAGACCATGAAGATTACTGCGTGAAAAGACCAAACTATTGGGTATTTTTTTAATTATTTATGTCCTGCAGGTATGATGCCCACTCAGGTGGTGAACGCGAAATTCAGAGGACCATGTTGGAACTGCTGAACCAGCTAGATGGTTTTGATTCAAGAGGAGATGTGAAGGTGATTCTAGCAACAAACAAAATTGAAAGCCTTGATCCGGCACTGCTTCGGCCTGGTAGAATAGATAGGAAGATAGAGTTCCCACTTCCTGATATTAAGACTAGGAGGCGCATCTTCCAGGTGAATGCATGACATGATTATGCAAATATAAGATCAATTATTAATATAGATTCCCGTTAACCCTATCTTTATGATAACTTATGTGCCAAGCAAACCTTTTATGTCTGAAATGCAGATACACACATCTAGGATGACGTTGGCCGATGATGTCAACTTAGAAGAATTTGTTATGACCAAGGATGAGTTTTCTGGAGCCGATATAAAGGCAATATGTACTGAAGCTGGTTTACTTGCTCTAAGAGAGCGTCGTATGAAGGTGAGACAACTTCATTGTTGATGAATTATATGTGCATCATTTGTGTTTGTTGCAATTCCGTGTTCCAACTAATTCTTAAAACATGATGCTTTTTGGCTGCTCTGAATTTTGGCTTGTAAAGTGGTGATATGAGAGTATTAGACACAGATGAACTTTAAGTAAGGATTAGTGTTTTCAAACCCATAGTTATACTATATTGGGTCCCCCCCTCTACAGATCTAATTTTCAACTTTGTAGAAAGAAAAAAGATGGGAGTTTGTGAAGGGAAAATATCAAGAAGCAAAACAAAGGAAGAAATAAAAATGAAGAGGTAGGCCCGTGGGGCCCATCACGGATCATTTTTTAATAATCTGAACCGTTCAATGTGTACAACTCGTCGAGTACTATATGCCTGTAAAAAATCACATTGATTAGATATCAGTAACTATATGATCAAATCAGTTAAAATTTATAAAATGAATGGTGTTGTGGTTAACGGTTGAAAACAAACTAATCCGATCAGATAGCTATCGATATCCGATTAATATGATTTTTTACAAGAATATAGTACTCGACGAGTTCTACACATTGAACGGTTTTGATTAGCAAAACAGGACCCGTGGTGGGCCCCCACGGGCCGAACAACACCTCCAATTCAATGCCCAAAAAACAGGGAATCATTTCCCAGCCTCTACTCTGCCGACGCTGTCCCTCAATTCATCCTATCGTACAGCCTATTCCATCCAATCTTCTCTTATACACTAATTTATACAATTTTTTAATACACATTTTTTCGTAAAAAAGTCAAAAAGTTATCCCAAACAACCATCTTTTTTTCCTCAACTTTGTAGTCTAAAAAATCAAAAAGTGCACTTATTTAGGACACCCCAAACAACCCCTCACTTACCTTTTCATTTTCTTTTTTCAAATCCCTCCCCAAATCCATGAACCAAACATAGCTTAAATCAACAATGCTAGACTGGAATCTATTTGGTTAGTAAATTTCACAAAGTATAGATTTTTTTGACTTTGTATTCAATTTTTAGGTATACAACATGCATAGGTGACATTGGCCTCGTATATGTTAGTGAACTCATGATGTCTAAGTCTTGCCTTTTCAACTAGGGAAAGAGCACTAACCAAGAATATAAACCTCAATGATAATCAATTATTACAAGAGTAAATAAATGAACCTCTGTGTTAGTTATTTCTCTGAGTTTGCCTGTCCATTAAATATATATGTCCATGTCAGTCTTGAGGTCCTCAACTTTGCCCTTGTGAATTCAAAATCTATAGAAACTATTGGATGCTTTATTCAATTGCATGTTGTTTAGACTCAGTTGTCTAATAGAAATTGTTCTATGTGTGACTCAGGTTACGCATTCAGACTTCAAGAAGGCTAAAGATAAGGTCATGTTCAAGAAGAAAGAGGGGGTGCCAGAAGGACTCTATATGTGAAAAGACTCTGTTCTCTATGGATATAGGCATTTGTTTTGCTTACTTTTAGACTTCCATTTCTGTGCTTCTATAATGTTGAATATTTCGCTATGAGATATATTGCCATCTCATGTGGGATGATGATGGTAGTTTCTGCAAGGACAACGTTCTGGTTAAGTCAGCTGTCGTTTAATCAATGAACTCATTTCCTTTTGACAGATTTTCATGTCATCAAACAGCTTCAGTTTCTGAGGGTAATGTGTGTTGCTAATGTGTGATTTATTGTTTCTGTTGTTGTGGGTCTGATGGAAAACTACTTTCATCTCCGGTTTAGAGAGCACCTTTTTCGTGGAAATTCCTCTGAAACATGAGAAGCAAAAAAGATGGTTACCTAGTCTTGGCATGGGTGAACTGTAATTTTTAGGGACATACTTGCAATCAGGGATGAAAGTAAGAATTCAATCTTGTTTTGCTTGGTAGTATCCGTGAAGTGGGTTTCATAACTGAATGTCGGGTGAATTGTGTTTTAGCCCTGTTTGGTAGGATTTATTTCAGTTTTTAACTTAATTTAAGTTATTTTGATGTGTTTGGTTCAGCTTAACAATACAGTTTATAGCTTTTTGTAAGTTAAAAATCAACTTATTCTTTGAGTGGGGGAGGAGAAGTTTAATTTATAAGTTAAAAATCAGCTTATGTTTACAATTATAAGCTGCTAGATTATAAGTTATAATCACTTTTTCACAATTCTGTCAAATGGAGCCTTTCTACCGATCCTCAGTTACTATTGTAAGGTATGCTTTTGAAACATTTTTATGCAGCAGCAGCACCATGCTGAAAAGATGCTATTGATCAATTTTGTTCACAGGCAGGGGATCATCAGAAAACATGCAGAGGGTAAAGATTTGCTTGCTTGCTAAATAAAAGTATTGGAAAAAAAAAAAAAAGATTTCTGTGGGCATTTAAATATTGGGAGATATATAAATCATACTTATATGAGGTTAGTAACTTGAAATATACTCTCCTTGTCTTAAAACATTAGTTCCTTATTTTATTTTGTTTTTGTCTTAAATAGTAGTCTTTTTTTAAAAAATAATGATTAAAATAATATGAATTTTTTATTTTATTATTCTTTTAAATTTATTAATAATACAAAAAATATAATTATGACAATTGATATTCTTTAAAAAATGTACAAAGAGTAATTTTAAAAAATTAATATTTTTAAAATATAATAATTGTATTAAAAAAAAGTTGAATTTTTTAAAAGAGACTATTATTTTGAGGGGGGAGACACTATCATTTTGGGACGGAGTTTGGGACGAGGGAGTAATTTTTGCCAAAGGGTCTTCTCTCTTTTCTTCATAGCAATATCTGTTTTTAGAATGGGCCGAAAAGCCTTTCCAAAAGGCCCAATACCAAGCTACAACCCAACCATTTTTAGGGTCCAGAGCCAATCGAAGCCCAGAAGCTTTTCTCACTATAATCACTTCAGCTTGTTTGGACTGCGGGAAAGTGAAGGAAACTAGAAAGAAATAAACCTGTTTCGCGCTTAGACACTCGCTCGCGCGGCGCGCTGACTGTGTGTTGCGTATAGATCAATCGATCGCCTTGCCCTAGTAGAGACGGCGGAGCTATCATCGTCTAGGAAGAAGAGATTACAGAGAGAGAATGGGACCAAGGAAGTGTCAAGTGTGCGACGAAGCACAATCCAAATACAAGTGCCCCACCTGTCTCATACCCTAGTATGCATCACTCACTCACTCTCCTCTCTCTCTCTCTCTTCGATTCTAGATTCTATATCATCTGTAAAAAATTTTAGGGTTTGGTTTGTTATGAACACTGATTAAACCTCTGATGCTTTGTTTTTGGACTCGCAGTTGTTCTGTGGTCTGTTTCAAGAAGCATAAAGGTACAGTAATAGTTCTTCTTTTTGTAATGCTTTTTTTTTTTTTTTTTTTGGTTGCAAAGGAGGGAAATTGAATGTGGAATTGTGCATGAATGTGCAGAAGTTCCATGCGTTAAGCCAGAATCATCTTCTGAAGCAAAATTGAGTGAGTATTCTGTTACTCTGTAAGTCCTGTGTTGTAATTGTTATCATTTATCTACAGGCATTGCTTCAGCATATTCAATCTTCTTTGAATCTTTGGTGCCTTTTTTTTGTTTTTTGTTTTTTGTTTTTTGTTTTTTGTTTTTTGTTTTTTGTTTTTTTGTGTGTGTGGAACTTGGATCGAAATTTTCTTGATGTTGAGAAAAATGAAAGTTTATTTTCCATTTTGTTGTAGGAATGTTATCCAATTACATTGACTTTTGATGAAGCATCAAATTTTTTTTACTGTTTCGCAGCAATTTTGATAAGTCTCTCATTTTGAGAAAATCTAAACGAATTATCTTCAAATCTTGGTGCAAACTTCATGATTTAGAATCAGAAAGTGTCGAGTTGCTTAGTAATTGAAAGGAGTAGTTAATTTTAAATAAATAAATAAAGAAGAAGAAGAAAAAAAAAAGATAAGGGCAAGGAAAAGCTTTAAGTTAGTTAACCCCAGGGATAACTTGAATTAAATCAAACCCTGCAAATATACCAAATGAATTATATTGTGGAATCACTTAAGACTATGACAATCACATTTGATCAAGGACCCATGTTTATGTAGTATTGAATGCATTGAATATATATATATATATATATGTATTCAGGACTTTTTGAGGCGCTGAAAGGATTTCCAATGATCATTGTTGTTAAGGTCATCAAGGCTTATATTGGTTTACATATGTGATGCCTTGGTTTATAGTTTCATATGAATGATGTCAGTGCCATGCCATTGTTGTATTTACCTCTTTCACAACACATTGTTTGTTTGTTAAAAAACAGTACTTAGCTAACTGGAATTCTATGTAATCTTCAAATAGTTTAGAGTCTCACTGTGGTTCCACGTGCAATTACATGTCAAAATCCATAGTTATATAGTACTTGTCACCTCTGGCGAAGTATCTCAAGCTCTTAATATGATGCTACATCAAATTATATATATATATATATGACATGTACATAAGATGAGTGTTGCTGAGATGGATGCTGAGGTGGATGTGTGGTAAAATTAGAAAAGACAAAGTTAGGAATGAGTATATCTGAGAATGGGTAAGAGTAGTACCGGTAGAAGATAAGTTGAGAGATAATAGATTGAGATGGTTTGATCATATACAATAGAGACCAACAGGGGTAGTAGTGAAGAGATGCGATACAGTGACAGTAGATGGTAGTGTTAGGGAAGGAGTAGACCTAGATTAACATGGACTAGTGTAGTAAATAGAGATATGAATCTCCTTAATTTGACTAACGAAATGGCCTTGGATAGAATCGAGTAGAAAAGAAGGATTCATGTAGCCGATCCCATTTGATGGGACGCCATTTGATGGGACCCCATTTGATAGGATTTAAGGCTTCGTTTGGTTTGGTTTGGTTTGGTTATATATATATATTGAGGGCAACAGAATACATCTCCATTGTGTTACCACAGGAATAATTTCTTTCTGCTTCAAGCCTACAGCATCTTCTTTGACTAAAGCTCCTGTGTGCATCTAGTAAGAAGCTCTCCCGAGTCCTGTTCTACGGGATGCTATTTGTGGAATCATGGTACATAAAGTTAATTATCTTGAAGTAATTCAGTTCTGTGTTTTTACGTTCGAGTGTTGTTCATTTAAGGGTATATTTATGTCTATAGGTTGGCACCCCTGTTACCTTTTTTTATTTATATATATTTTAAATATACCTTTACTTTATGAAAATAACTCTTCGCTTTCATTTTTTTTAGATTATAGCCAGAGATTCTCCATAATCCAAGTACCTCCTTTTCAACTCCTCCCCTTAGTGACAGGAGTAGCATTTTGCCTAAGAATGTGAAGGGCCACAATTGATACAACCTATGGGCTTTTCCAAACTCTTCCTGCAGGTGATCCCTTCCTGCAGTGGAGTAGCATACTGTTGAAAAATTGCTTTTCGAACTCTAAAAATTGTATGTTTTAGGATGCCTGTGCCTATGTTAATGCTAGGTTAGCACATGGAACTCACACTGCTGAATTCTGCGGCTATGATACATGGTAATGGTTTTACATGCCATTGACAACTTCCAGAGTTGCCTGTGATAATGGGTCCTTTTGCTGTTTGGTCCACCTATTGTATAGTTGTACCTTGCTGCTTAAGTGGTAATGATCCTTTACTTTCTTCAGTGGCATAGCTACTCAATATTGGTGTCAAAAAGTGCCATTAGCAATAATGAGTTGTTTTTTATCAGAGCAGTGTCTTTATTATTTATTATTATATTGTCCAAATGTCCCAAGATGACCATAAGATTTGTTTAGTGAAGTAGCCTGGTGGACTTGACAGCAGAGGTCCCCATATCTTCCCCTCGCCTCTGCTTCTATAACTACTTGATACAAAATTTGGAAGTCATTTTTTCCTATTTTTAACATTCTCCATCTGCTATATTATCAGCTTCACCTTCAGGTCCAATATTGCATGTTGAAAGATCATACCATGTTGATGAACCAAGTGTGGTGCTCCAACAATTGCAATTAGAGTCTATAGGTATGGTTTTATTACTTTTGTTGTAATATTACCTTTTTAAATTCTTTATGCTAGTGGCAGTTCTGTTAGTTTGAAATCGTGAACTTAAATTTTGTGCATATCTTGATTGAGAGTGAAGCATGGGAATGTGGTAAGAAAATTACAAATTTTTTAATCGTATCTTTCAAAATGGTGGTGCCTATCAAAAACGGGAAAAAGTTTTCTAATGGTGGGCATCTATGAAACATTGACTGCTGCAGTAATGTATCCCGGAAAAAAACTTGATGGCTGCAGTAACATTTGTATCTTATATTCAATCTGTAGACACAGTGCAAGAATGGTGTATGAGAACCAACTATAATAACCTTCCAATAAAATCTTGGAGCTCATAATAGATCATGAGATTATTTGGTCCTTGGAGCCTTCAGGGGATATATGTATATAACAAGAGAGATTTGTATTAAGACTCTTAAGAGGATATTTTTGATTATTTAATCTTTTCATTATTAGAATCTGGATTTTGGGTAAGACTTGTGCATGATTTTTCAGGATTAAATCATTCGACAAAATCAAGATATGAGCTTTTCAAAACTATTCGGTGGCTAAAAGAAAATAATATATATTTTTATAACACTGGAAACCACAACTCTTGGGTTCATATCAAATTTTGACCCTGATTTAAACCTTTGACAGCCCTAATTGCAGAATGATTAGGATAAGCAACTTCCTGTAAACTAAGTTACGAAAATTCACATATGTACACATCTGGAAGATTCCCCAGGGTTTTACATGACTTGACATGCATGGTTGTGATTTGAACTCATTATGCCATGATACATCAGAGATGATATTTCCAATCTTGAGTTTTTCTCCTCAAAATGTGCACTTCTATTTCCTGGACTTGTTTCTGAACCATCTCTCTCTTTTTAATGCATAAGAGTGCATAGTCTTTATTCATGGTCGTAAGGGAACCTTCACCATACCAGGCATTTCTATTCCTCTGGTAAATCAACTCCAGTTAGAGATTTTCAGAGACACCTCTGTTTTTAGATTGCAATTTTATCAGTTAGATTGTTTTCCATGAATCCATATTTGTTGGTACTCAAAACAGTTTGATAAAGAAGGCATGTCTGTTACTGGATGTATTTGAACACGATTCTTGTACATTTTAACTACTTTAATGGATTGATAAGGAACTATGGTCTTCCAGTAACTTCTTTTTTCTACATGGTAGAGAATCAGATGGATCCAGCTTAAATTTTCTGGTTTCAGAAATTTGCTAGAAAATAGTTTTGAAGATTTATTTATTTATTTAATGCGCGAGCCTTGCAAAATGCAATTGGAATTCATGTTTTTCCCTGCAGCTTCTTCTAGTGAGATCCGTGATGCTTTAAAGGATAAAGAGCTTCAAAAACTTATCTACAGCATAGATTGTTCTGCAGATGCTGAGAATGTGAGTGTTATTATGTCTGCTTTACTGAACATTGAAGATGTGAACTTGTCACTTGAAATTAACGTAGATTTGACTAAAATATTGGAAGAAACTCAATTATTTCTATATAACTCTTTATAGGAACTCAATAAAGCAATGGAAGTCGAGGCATTCCGCATATTTTCTGACAAGGTATTACCGGCAATTGCTTTAATCTTTAAAATTTCCATAAATCCTTCTTGTTTTACCTTAGAATTGTTGATTTTAGGTGAACTGGATTTGATTGCTTTGAGCCGTTAGCATTGCTTGTTTTTTGTTTCCTCAGATTTTATCAACCATTAGTCCACAACAATGAGCTGTTGTATCTAGATGAAGATATCGCAAGAACCTTGATTGCTTATCAAAGAAGCAGTTTGTAAAGCTAGGGCTTTTGTTTCCTTTTTTTTTTTACCAAATCTTGGCTGTTCCAATCTCGATTGAGAGGTACGGCCCTTCACCTTACATTTTGATTGGAAATTTATCTCATGAATACCTGATGAAAGAAGAGCCAAATTGTGTATAGATGCATGCAGTGGGAATCTTGTTAGATCTTACCTGCTTTGAAATTATCCAGTGGCTACATAATTTTTTATGTATTATTTGTGACGTTTGGTGAACTTGACGTGTGAAAATGTTTTAGAATTCTCTAGTTAGCCACATAATGAAGAGAAAAGGACAATCTTACCTACTCTAATTCTTTGCACATGGACCACATTATGTTCCTGTGGGGCTTGCGCAACTCAACTCCATCAGACTTGCTCAAGCCATAATGGATGGTCTGTTGAGTTTTTAGGTTATCTTGTATGCAAAAATCTGTGTAGATTTTGCGTAGATTCTTCTTGTTGCAGCTTAGGCTTGTTTTTTCTGGAAACTGTGTCAAGCATCAACTTAATATACCATGTGTGCTTGAAGCTATTTGGATGTACAGCATAAGGAAAATTATACCATGGTCCTAAGATAAATTCATGTGGTGTCCCAACTTGTCTTTTATTGGTTGAATTAGTGGACCCACCACTTTTATGTTGGCTTTTGAGAGACAAAATGACAAGTGTTGCACAATCGAGAGACCTTAACTAGAGTGAATTGTCTTCTTTATGCTCTTTTTGAGTTCTGCTCAGTGTTTTAAAAGGCTCTAGGCATACTAAAGTGATAAGGTCTCCTATAGCCTAAGAGCGAGGCGAAGCGCGCACTTCACCAAAGCGAAGCTCAAGTAGTAGAAGAAAAACAAAATTATAAAATAGGCAAATTTTTTAACATAACAAATACATATATATAATTGAAAAAATCATAACCATTTTCGATAATCTCTAAACATAATATTCAATCTTTTATCACTTTCTATTCTCTTTTGACTACATTTAGTCATTTTATATTGAAGAGTTTTAAACCTTTGTGGGTATGCCCACAAAAATGGTACTTAATGAACAATTGGAGTAAAAAAATAGGTAAAGCCCATGAAGCCCCGCCTTGCGGCTTGAAAAAAGCCCTCACCTTAATGCCTAAGCTACACCTTGCGTAGTGTGCCTCGCCTCAAACTTATTCAAGGTGCAATACCTTTTAAAACACTGGTTCTGCTGTGTAAGATGAGATTGTCTTTTTAGGGTTGGACATGAATCTGAATTGCTTTCAATTATTGAATCCAAGTGCCTAGAAGTCAGTAAAAACAGAACATAGATTAGCAACTTTTTTATGTCCATTTTCATACTTTTTCTTTCTAGCATACTCCATTAGTCTGGCTTCCCCATCTCTCCTCATATTTCCACCAAACCTCAATCTTGTACCTTCCTGAATAAGACAGTCGATGAGATACCTAACTTGATATGTTAGTTAGTGTCATGTGGTTTTGGGTTAGAACGTTTAACTACTTATGTTGTGTTTGGTTTATAGGAATGAAAGTGAAATAGAATGAAATGATCATTCAATAATCTCTTTATGAAAATGACAATTCCTTTACAATAGTGAATAATTATTTCATTTGTAATGTATTTAGTATTATTATTTGTCCCAATTACTTGGGAGTAGGACTATTTCTCCAATTGTTGCCATCTGTAGTCATACTCTCAATTCAGTTTGAAGCCATATCATTTCTAGGGATGGCAATGGGGGTTAATGGGGTGGATATTAATTTCCCATTCCTATTCCCCTATAATAAATTTTCCCCATTCCCCATTCCCCATTCCCCATGGGTACCACCCTCCCCATATCCTAATGGGTTTAGATTTTCCTCAACCCACTTTATTCTCCATTTTTATTTTATTTTTGTTTTTTATATTTAATGTTAACAATCATTTTTTTATTTTTTGTTTTTTTAAGGTTTATAACAAAAGCTAAATATACCTTCAATTTAATATATTTAATGTTAACATTTTTTTTTTTAAGGTTCACAACAAAAGCTAAATATACCTTCAATCTTTTTTCTTTCTTTTTTAATATATTTAATGTTAACAACCTTTTTTTATTTTTTTTTTTTTTAATTTTTTAAGGTTTACAACAAAAGCTAAATATACTTTCAATTTTTTTTCTTTCTTTTTTAATATATTTAATGTTAACAATTTTTTTTTTTAAGGTTCACAACAAAAGCTAAATATACCTTCAATATTTTTTCTTTCTTTTTTAATATATTTAATGTTAACAATTTTTTTTTTTTTTTTTCACAACAAAATCTAAATATACCTTCAATCTTTTTTCTTTCTTTTTTAAATATTTAATGTTAACAACCTTTTTTTTTTTTTTTTTTTTTTAAGATTTACAACAAAAGCTAAATATACTTTCAATTTTTTTTCTTTCTTTTTTAATATATTTAATGTTAACATTTTTTTTTTTAAGGTTCACAACAAAAGCTAAATATACCTTCAATCTTTTTTCTTTCTTTTTTAATATATTTAATGTTAACAATTTTTTTTTTTTTTTTTTTTTTTAAGGTTCACAACAAAATCTAAATATACCTTCAATCTTTTTTCTTTCTTTTTTTATATATTTAATGTTAACAATTTTTTTTTATTTTTTATTTTTTTAAGGTTTATAACAAAAGCTAAATATACCTTCAATATTTTTTCTTTTTTTTTAATATATTTAATGTTAACAATTTTTTTTTTTTTTTTTTGTAAGGTTCACAGCAAAAGCTAAATATACCTTCAATCTTTTTCTTTCTTTTTTAATATATTTAATGTTAACAACTTTTTTTTTTTTTTAAGGTTTTAGCTAAATATACCTTCGATCTTTTTTCTTTCTTTTTTAATATATTTAATGTTAACAACTTATTTTTTTATTTTTTTTTAAGGTTCACAACAAAAGCTAATATACATTCAATCTTATTTTATTTTATTTGGTTCAACAACAAAATCAAATACACATTAATTAATTAATTAAAAAGTTTGTTTTATAATAATCAAATATATAATTTTGAGACAATCAAATAAGTTTTAGTAATTAAAAAAAATGTGGAAGAACGTGGAAGATTAAAAAAAAAATTACAACCATCTCTCTCTCTCTCTCTCACTCTCACTCTCTCCCCTACATGTTATAAGAACCTGTTTACAATGTTATAAGAGCCTGTTTGAAGAAATAAAATGTGAAAGAACCTGTTTGAAGAAAGTGTTATAAGACCCATATTAAATTGCATCAAGACATAAACAATGAATTGTTTATTGATCTCTTAGGCACGGACATTTTAGACATTAAACCATCTTTCTCTTAGCAAATTTGAGACATTCATTTTAATTTATCCAAAATCTAATTATACCTTTTAACAAATCTGAACCATTCATTTTAAGATATTTATGACTTACCACACCCAATCCATCCTCCATCTTCTTCTTTTAGTCCCCCACGAATTTTGTTGTTTGTTACTTTAAAAAACAAAAAATGTTTTTTCAATTAAATTTTTATTAATTTCACAACACCATCACCACTATTCTCACTTTCACTATCACACTACCATCACCATAGCCACTACCATCATCACTACCGCCATCACCCCACCACTATGTCACAATCTCTACTTTCACCTTCGTTCCATCACCACCACCACCAAATATAAAAATATATTTTTAATTTTTTTTATAAAAAATATTTTTCATTAAAAAATATTTTCTATCTAAAATAAATGAAGCATAACATTGGAAAACAAGTTGATTTCAGTTAAATCTGTTCATAACTAAGAAAAATTCTTTTATTTTAAAAAAAAATTATTTAGTAAGACTTTGTATCCCCTTTTTGTTTTTCCAGCAAATAAATCTTTGTACCCATCATTTCTAACCAATCACGACTCATGCTTGTTTCGATTCTCTACAATTTTTTATTTTCAAATACATTATATATATATATATATATAATATATATATATATATATATATATATATATTGTATAAATTGTGTGATAACATGAAACAAATAGATTCATACTCGTTAATTGAAATTTCAGAACAAGCAAATCATTCTGAAAATTACAATACATAACAAAAAAAAATAACATAGAAAAGCAAACCGAAACTTGCACTAGACAGTGTCCTTAATTTTTTTAAATAAATTTAAAAAATTCTAGATATGCATAAAATTTGACAAGAATAATGTGACAATATTAATTAATGTGTATTTGATTTTATTGTTGAGCCAAATAAAATAAAATAAAATAAGATTGAATGTATATTTAGTTTTGGTTGTGAATCTTAAAAAAAAATAAAATGGTTGTGAACCTTAAAAAATAAAAAATAAAAAAAAAATAAAACAAAAGAAAAAAGATTGAATGTATATTTAGCTTTGGTTGTGAATCTTAAAAATTAAAAAAAAAAGATTGTGAACCTTAAAAATAAAAATAATAATAATAAAAAAGATTGGAGGTGGGTATATTTAGCTTTGGTTGTGGATCTTAAAAAAAAAAAAAAAATAGTTTTTTGTGAACCTGAAAAAATAAATAAATAAATAAAAAAAAAAGATTGAATGTATATTTAGTTTTGGTTGTGAATCTTAAATAAATAAATAAATAAAAAAATTGTGAACCTAAAAAAATAAATAAATAAAAAAGATTGAATGTATATTTAGTTTTGGTTGTGAATCTTAAAAAAAAAAAAAATTGTAAACCTGAATAAATAAATAAATAAATAAAAGAAAAAAGATTGAATGTTATTTAGTTTTGGTTGTGAATCTTAAAAAAAAAAAAAAAAATTTTGTGAACCTGAAAAAATAAATAAATAAATAAAAGAAAAAAATTGAATGTAATTTAGTTTTGATTGTGAATCTTAAAAAAAAAAAAAAAAAAAAAAAAAAAAAAAAAAAAAAAAAACATATGGGGAAATTAGTGGGTACCCATCCCCAACCCATCCCCAGTGGATATTTAAAGAATATCACCTACCCTACCCAATAGATAAGAAAAAGGAGAAAACCTATGTATTTGGGTTGGGTCTCCATGGATACCCACAGGGTAGGTTATCCATTGCCATCCCTAATCATTTCTTACCCTCTCAACTCATATTTTGCTTGGCCTTCTTCCATTGAGTTTGTGTTGGACAATCTTCACTGTATTTAAATAGATTAAATAATGTTGTGTACTAAACAACAACAAGAATATAAAGAAATAAAGGAAATGAGAGAATTTGTTTGATTACAAAAATCAAACTAGAAATAAATAAATAAATAAAAACAGATTTTATTTTGTTACAAAACAAAATTAACAAAATTAAAATCTGATATAATAAACAAATAAAACAGAATAAATTAAACAACTTACTTGATTAATTTCTTCTAATAAATATCTGATCAAGTCCAGTGTTTGACACTGTGTCCTTAAGACAGATTCGTCCTCTTCACGGTGCTTTCAGAATGTGGACGTCTATCTCCCAGGATGAAATGATCAACTACAAACAATAGCAGCACTACAAATTGTTTGCCTAACGAACACACTAAGTGTTTATACTCTTTCTCACAAAAATTAAATGCAGCAAAATGAAGAATAAATTTGCAGAGGTGAAATATAAATTTTCTGAATGTATTGAATATCAAATGAGGGTTGTCCTATTTATAGATGTAGTAGTGGCTGCAGGTTTTGAATTAAACATGTGCAAACCTGTTTAAACAGGTATGAAACCTGTTTTGTTTTGAATTTAAACAGATTTGAATCTGTTGGGTTCAAAATTCAAACAGATAAAAAATGGAAAGGGCCCTGTTTGGATGTACAGTAAAACCAGACCAGTTTATTTCCGGAATTAATTTGAATTCTGGATTTTATTTTACCAAAAAATAAAATTAAATTCAAATGTTTTTGGCCCAAAAAGATAGGTATTGGGCCAAACAAGCCCAACCCAACCACGCACCCGCGCCCAAGCCCAGCCCAACCGACCGGACGGACGACGGCGGCGCGCGCGCGCATGTGTGGTGATTTTTGGGTCTAATGGGTTTAGCCCATTTTGCCCATAACCTCCCTCTCTAAAATACTTGGGTACCCCTTGGGCCACACCTCAAGTTCCAATCCCATGCCTTATAAACTCATTCAAAACTTCCCACCAAATCAATGTGGGACAAGCCTTATTCAAACCTTTAATGATTTTCCTCCAAAACTCCATTTCCATGGAACATACTTTGGCTTCAATTTCTCATTCACTCAGTAATGGTTTTGAGCAACCAAATATACCACGTGAATCACAACGCGGCATAAAACGCGTTACCACTTTGACCCGTGAATATCGACGCACGGGTCCCACCTAAATATTAGACCAAAGTTAGGAAAAAATTCTGGTTTTACCTAGAATTTTTCAACCATTTCTAACAATCCCCCACATGAATGGAATTTGATGACAACGGAAATGCAACAATATACAGACTTTATCGAAAGAGTATAAGTCGAAAATATCTTGCATCAGGATAGGTAGCTTTCGGCCTTGAACCTTCCCTAGTCATAACCTATTCATTTTGGCCTTGAACGCCCCTGGTTTTTATGAATATTTCTAGAGAATTTAGCCTCTTCATTCTCATAAAACCGGCCCCAGTTCGACACTCATATAGGTGATTCTTATTGTGAGTATCACCTTATACTCGTCTTGATTTTATGCCTCAATCAAGATATAAGTAATCATTAAAAGCAAAGCTTATCCTTATACCCCTGCATACAATATATGTTGCAGATATCACTCTCACCATAGGAATGGGTAAAGAATTTTAATCCCTTGGTGATTTCTGGCGAGCCATACATAACTTAGTTGTCCCTTTGAACTTAGTTCTTGGGATCTCCAGTCATATAAGTAGGGTTACCATTATGACAATTCTTATGTAATAGGCTTTAATCCCATCCCCTTCAATGAACTATACACTAGCTCTTTTATTAAACATTTTGTTAACGGATCCGCAATATTCTCTTTAGATTTTATATAATCTATTGAGATTATTCCATTTGACAACAATTGCCTTACGGTATTATGTCGACGACGAATATGTCGTGACTTACCATTATATATGTGATTTTGTGCCCTGTCTATTGCAGATTGACTATCACAATGAATGCAAATAGCTGGCACAGGTTTTAGCCACATTGGAATGTCTTCTAAGAAGTGACGAAGCCATTCTGCTTCTTCTCCTGCTTTGGCTAAAGCAGTAAACTCGGATTCCATTGTGGATCGTGCGATGCATGTTTGTTTCGTGGACTTCCAAGAAACAGCAGCGCCTCCCAGAGTAAAGACATATCCACTAGTGGATTTTAAATCTTTAGTATCCGATATCTAATTGGCATCACAATAACCTTCGAGTATTGTTGGATATCGAGTGAAGTTTAAACCATGATCACGAGTAAATCTTAGATATCTAAGAACCCGAATGATCGCCTTCCAACGGTCTTCTCCGGGGGTTACTAGTGTACCTACTCAATTTACTGATTGCATAAGCTATGTCAGGACGAGTACAATTCATTAGATACATTAGGCTTCCAATGATTTGGGAGTATTTTAACTGAGACACCGCATCACCTTTATTTTTTGATAAATAAAGACTAATGTCTACGGGTGTCCTAGCTACATTCAAATCATCCTTGATAAATTTACCAAGGATTTTCTCAATATAATGAGATTGAGATAATGCATATCCATCAGATATTTTAGTAATTTTCATTCCTAATATAACATCTGCGACCCCCATATCTTTCATATCAAATCTTTTATTAAGCATTTGCTTAGTTGATTTGATCATGTTTTGACTGCTTCCAATAATAAACATGTCATCCACATAAAGACAAACTATGACATATCCTTGGTCAGTGTTTTTAACATAGACGCATTTGTCACATTTGTTTATTTTAAACCCATTAGTAAGCATTGCATGATCAAACTTTTCATACCATTGCTTAGGTGCTTGTTTTAATCCATAAAGAGACTTTACAAGCCGATAAACCTTCTTTTCTTGCCCCGACACTACAAACCCTTCGGGTTACTCCATATAGATCTCTTCATTTAGATCACCGTTTAAAAAAGCTGTCTTAACATCCATTTGATGTATTTCTAAATTGAACAACGCTACTATAGAAATAAGCATGCGAATGGATGTTATTCTTGTCACAGGGGAATATGTGTCAAAATAGTCCAGACCTTCCTTTTGTCTGTAACCTTTAACAACAAGTCTTGCTTTATACTTGTCAATAGAACCATCTGCTTTCATTTTCCTCTTGAATATCCATTTATATCCAAGAGGTTTAGAACCTGGTGGAAGATCCACCAATTCCCAAATATGATTTTGCATAATGGATTCAATTTCATTATTAACAGCCTCTTTCCACAAAGGTGCTTCAGAAAGCTTTGAGATTCATTTTCTAACAGATATGTTAGGAAATCTAGACCAAAGGATTTTGATGTTCTCACTCTCTTACTTCGTCTTGGTTCATCATCAGTTAAATCCTGTTAGTCGAGACCATTTCTAGTCTCTTGTGTTTGATTGTCATTAGTCTCTTGATTTTGTGTACAATCATAAGTTCTTTTCTGTGAACTTAATTCATGTCCTTTCTTGTAAGAAAAGACATGTTCAAAAAACACAGCATTCCTTAACTCTATAATAGTGTTCACATTTATATCAGGTATTTCTGATTTATAAGTCAGAAACCGATATGCACTATTATGCTAAGCATAACCAATAAACACACAATCTACTGTTTTTGGTCCAATCTTAGTCTTTTTAAGAACAGGAACTTCAACTTTTGTCAAACACCCCCACACTTTTAAGTATTTGTAGGAAGGTGGTCGACCTTTCCACAATTCATAAGGAGTGCTGTTGGTTTTCTTGTGGGGTATTCTGTTAAGAACATAATTAGCAGACAATATTGCTTCCCCCCACAAGTTCTGTGGTAAGCCTGAACTTAGTAATATGGCATTCATCATTTCTTTTAGGGTTCTATTATTCCTTTCAGCAATTCCATTTTGCTGTGGAGAATAAGGTGCTGTAGTCTGGTGAATAATGTCATATTGTGCACAAAATGCATTTAATGGTGCATCATATTCACCACCCCTATCACTTCTAACCATTTTAATGGTTTTACCAAGTTGATTTCCAACTTCTGTTTTGTAGAGTTTAAACATTTCTAAGGCTTCATCTTTACTTCTAAGTAAATAAACATAACAATATCTTGTGTAATTATCGATAAATGTTATGAAATACTTTTTGCCTCCTCTAGTTTGAATAAATTTAAGATCACATACATCTGTATGAATTAATTCTAGAGGTTCGGTTTTCCTTTCAACCAATTTAAATGGAGCCTTAGTTAGTTTCGTTTCTACACAAACTTCACATTTATTTTTAGGATCAATTTCACACTTTGGTATATAATCTAAACCAATTAATCTACGCAAAGCATCAAAATTCACATGTCTTAATCTACCATGCCATAAATTCGACTCAAGAATATAAGCAAAAAATGTGTTATTCTTATTCATAGCAACTTTCGCTACAACTGTCATTACATTTAGTTTGAAGAGACCATCACTCATGTATCCCTTACCAACATACATACCACTCTTTGTTAATACAAATTTATCAGACTCAAAAATAAGCCTAAAACCATTTTTACTTAACAAAGAACCAAAAACTAAATTCTTCCGGATGTCAGGTACATGCAGTACGTTGTTGAGGGTCAGTTCTTTCCCTGATGTCATCTTCAAGATCACTTTTCCTTGTCCAGCCACAGTAGAAGTAGAAGAATTTCCCATAAAAAGTTGTTCACCATTTGCAGCCTCATTGTAGGTAATGAACATCTTCTTGTCCGTACATATGTGACGAGTTGCTCCAGTGTCAACCCACCACTCTTTGGGATTTCCAACCAAGTTAGCCTCAGACACCATAGCTAGGGGTGAGCAGCGGATATACCAATCCGCCAAAACCGACCTAACTGAACCAATTCGCCGCATTTTGGACGGATGCGTGATGACGAGCGGACGGTTGCGGATTGATTTTCTCCAATCCGCCAATTTGGCGGACGGATGACGGATTTGAGGTTCCTTTGGCCGCAACCGAACCGCCGAACCGCCAAACCGCGAGCACACTTAGTAATTTATAAGACTTTGTATTTTTAATTTGTTTAAATATTTTGTTTGTGTGTTAAATTGAAAAAGAGTTCAAATATTCTGTTGAAAAAAAGTTTTCAACTTGAATATATTTTTTGAATTGAAAAAAATAAACGTATTATTTATCTATATTTTTTGGTTTTTAAATCTAACTCTAAAAGTAATAAATAAAAAATATGATATATGATGGTTGGTTTTTTTTTTAAAAAACATATATAAATGTAACAATACAGAGACGTACAATCTCTACTATTACTTTGTTCATGGTTTTGGTGGTTTGAATTATTTTTATATTTTAAAAATCACAGATTGTAATATTTTATATGGATGAGGTATACTGTAATTGTAATATGTGGATGAGGCATGCAATGATTGTGATATTCTAAAGTTTCAAACTTTCTTTCTTTAGATGAGGCATGCAATAATTGTAATACTTTTTTAAGTCATTGACTGTAATACTTTTTTTTTTTTTTTTTTTGAGCAAGTGCACAAGTTGAACTATGTTGAAAATTTATAAAATTTCAAACCGCCAAACCGATTCGCATCCATCCGCCAAACCGCCAATCCGCTCAATCCACATCCACCGGATTGGCGGACGGATGCAGATTGATTTTCTCTAATCCGCCAATCTGACGAACGGATGGCGGATTGAAGGTTTTGTGGCCGCAACCGACCCGCGCCCACCCCTAACCACAGCAGAGAGGTTGATGTCATTTACTCCATCAGAGATGTAATCTAATTCAGTTACATTGGCTTGATTGGTGGTCTTCTTACTTGTACTTCCATGATTCTTCTTAGGGCGGCGACAGTCAGAAGCTCGATGTCCAGTCTTGCCACAGTTATAGCATTTTCCTTTAAACTTCTTGCTGCTGTCGCCTTGTTTAGGACCATCTCCAGTAAACTTCCTCTTTTTGTTATGTGGTTAATGAACTTGTTCAACCACATTAGCCTTGGACTCAATGGGATTTTTCCCATTCCTCTTTTCAGCCTTACGGTTATCTTCTTCAATTCTCAGTCTTACAATAAGTTCATCCATGGTCATCTCTTTGCGTTTATGTTTTAAACAATTTTTGAAATCTTTCCAAGCCGGTGGTAACTTTTCCACTAAAGCAGCGACTTGGAAAGACTCGCTTAGAGACATACTCTCAGAATGAATATCATGTAAAATTAATTAAAACTTTGAACTTGAGAAATTACCGTTTGGGAGTCTACCATTACAAAGTCCAGAAATTTACCGACGACAAATTTCTTCGTACCGGCATCCTCTGTCTTGTATTTCTTCTCCAAAGAATCCCACAATTCTTTTGCTGTTTTGAGAGGACTGTAAACATTATACAGCATGTTGTCAAGACTATTGAGAATGTAGTTTCTGCACAGGAAATCTGAATGTTTCCAAGCATCAACAGCGACAACAACTTGCCGATCACTTTCACCCTCTTTAAGTGCCGGAGCCTCTTCATGGAGAAACCGGGCCAAATTAAGAGTTGTAAGATAGAACAGCATCTTCTACTGCCATCTCTTAAACTCAGTACCGTTAAATTTTTTCGATTTTTCTCCATGATTTGTTGGTACATGAACATGGTTCTGGATAGGGACAGGTGTTGGTGTAACAATCGGAGTACCACTTCCAGTTGCAATTTCAGTAGCAGTAGCCGTAATCTCTGATTACAAAAATCAGAAAAAATTAAAATACAAATTAATTTTCTAGTTACTAAAACCAGAAAATAAATTATTATACAAAATAATTTTATTTTCTTTGTTACTAAAACTAGAAAAATAAAATACCACAATAATTTTCTGTAATACAAATTAATATTCTGCACTTGTTAATGACACTAGTATATTACTACTAGTTGTCAAAGAAAAGAGACAGTATATTACTACTATCTGTCAAATAGCATAAACCACTATTTGTTTTTCAACCAGAATATGTCTTTATGAAATCACAGAAAATTAAATACAATGAAGATACCAAAAATGATTCTATCTTAAGATTGTTGGACAATCTTCACTGTATTTAAATAGATTAAATTCTGTTGTGTACTAAACAACAACAAGAATATAAAGAAATAAAGGAAATGAGAGAATTTGTTTGATTACAAAAATCAAACTAGAAATAAATAAATAAATAAAAACAGATTTTATTTTGTTACAAAAACAAAATTAAAATCTGATTTAATAAACAAATAAAACAGAATAATAAATTAAACAACTTACTTGATTAATTTCTTCTAATAAATATCTGATCAAGTCCAGTGTTTGACACTGTATCATTAAGACAGATTCGTCTTCTCCACGGTACTTTCAGAATGTGGACGTCTATCTCCCAGAATGAAATGATCAACTACAAACAATAGCAGCACTACAAATTGTTTGCCTAACAAACACACTAAGTGTTTATACTCTTTCTCACAAAAATTAAATGCAGCAAAATGAAGAATAAATTTGCAGAGGTGAAGTACGAATTTTCTAAATGTATTGAACATCAAATGAGGGTTGTCCTATTTATAGATGTAGTGTTGGCTGTGCAAACCTGTTTGAACAGGTGTGAAACCTGTTTTGTTTTGAATTTAAACAGATTTGAATCTGTTGGGTTCAATATTCAAACAGATAAAAAACGGGAAGGGTCCTGTTTGGGTGTATAGTAAAACCGGACCAGTTTATTTCCGGAATTAATTTGAATTCTGGATTTTATTTTACCAAAAAATAAAATTAAATTCAAAATATTTTTGACCCAAAAAAATAAGTATTGGGCCGAACAAGCCCAATCCAACCACACACCACGCACCTGCGCCCAAGCCCAGCCCGCCCGCACGTGTGGTGATTTTTGGGTCCAATGGGTCTAAGCTCATTTTGCCCATAACCTCCCTCTCTAAAACACTTGGGTACCCCTTGGGACACACCCCAAGTTCCAATCGCATGCCTTATAAACTCATTCAAAACTTCCCACCAAATCAATGTGGAAGCCTTATTCAAACATTTAATGATTTTCCACCAAAATTCCATTTCCATGAAACATACTTTGGCTTCAATTTCCCATTCACTCGGTAATGGTTTTGAGCAACCAAATATACCACGTGAATCATAACGCGGCATAGAACGCGTTACCACTTTGACCCGCGAATATCGACGCACGGGTCCCATCTAAATATTAGACCAAAGTTAGAAAAAAAATTCTAATTTTACCCAAAATTTTTCAACCATTTCCAACAATTTGAGACATTTCATTTCTTATCATCTCAACTTATATTTTACGTGGTCTTCTTCCAACTTTCATAACCCTCCATGTCTTTCTTTACGGAGGAAATCCGGTTACAGGCCTAAAGCAGCTGTCGTGGTAAATTGTAATGATGTGTGCCTCGTTTTTGGAAAATCTTTTGTTATCACCAAATTAAAATAAAATCTCAAGTGTGGGAAAAAATTACACTCATGTCTGTATTAATGGAAAATATTTTCCGTGCAACTTTTTGCCAAAAAGTCGTTTGCGCTAGTATGGGCGACACACAATTGTTGTGGCTGGAGTGGCGATGATGATAATAGTAATAATGACATTAGAAAGATTATTGTATGTCCCAATAGGTCTATAGTTTTTTCAAAAAAATACATAAAGAAAGAAAACATTTTACTTAAATGAACTCATTTTTCATCAATTTTGAAAAACAGTATACATTTTTCTATTGCACTAAATGTCAATAATGTATAAAAATATTTTTCAAAATATTTTTTTTTCCAGTACAGAGGGAAGAGGGTAAATGTCGAATACTTGAACATCATTTTTTATATAAATAAAAAAATAAATCCAAACTAGCTTTTTTAAGCAGAATAAAAAAACATGAAAGACAACAAATTTTCTTCCCTCTTCTTTTTCCAAATTATTACTCCCCAACACGGCCTTAGATTATGACTTTCAGATATAGATTCCAAACTTTTCTTGTATATATGGCTGGTCCAATCATATTCTCTTTTTTTCTTTGTCCATATATTAAAGGAATCTCTATGGCAAACAAAAGGGTCGTTATCATTCTCCAGGTCCAGAGAACCCGTACCCATCTCTTGGTGGTATAAATTCCACTGCCACGAAAACTACGGAGAAGGAAAACTTTATATATATATATACACTAACGGTCCGCACACATGATGTGTAAAAAAATTAATAGTATAAAAATAATGATAAAGAGAAATACACACATAACATGTGTTGTTCAAGAATTTTCTGTCAAATTCATAATTTCGGTTTCAATTCCTATTCTCCTTTTAATATAATTTTTACATAAACACTAACTATAATGTTGTGTTTGGTTTGCGGATTTGAGAAGAAATTTAGAAAGAGAAAGGAAAAATATATGTGAAATTAAGTGAAATTTAGACATATTTTATTCACATTTCACTTACCTTTTCCATTTCCCTTTCCAAATCCCTCCTCAAATTCCCTAACCAAACAGATATTTTGTAAAAATCTAAAATATGAAATATTTTGTGTCAGCACTAAGTCAAATCTTTACATATATAATAGTATAGATATAGATAGATAGATAGGTAGATAGATAGAGACAGATAGATGTAACGAAAGCTTGTGCGGTCGTGATCAATGGAGAGAGATGACACTGCCAAGAAATTTGTTGGGCAATCAGTGTTGTTTCTTCCTATCAGCAATATTAGTAGCAGTAGAGGTGGGCCTCCTGCAACAATTAAATAATAATATACCAAAATCACACTGTCACACATAAATACAACAACAGCTGCTCCTTGAGGCCCCTTGGCGATCACCATGCTCACCTTCAATCATATTTTGGGTTATGGCTTTGTTGCACTCAACATTTACCCATTTGTATAAATCATCATTTCTTTCCATCATGTATCCTAATAATTTTGTAAAATAAAAAATAAAATAATGAAAACTAAATGTTCCAATACTATTTAACAAATTTTAACAGTAAGATATCTTATGATAGGATTATAAGTTCACTTTCCAAAATATTTAAGGAATCAAAATTTTAAAATAAAAAAAATTCTTTTGATCAGATAGTTTTTCAAGTGTAGTGCATCTAGAAAAATTCTATAAAATAAGAAGATATGATTTTTCTTTTTCTTTTTGTTTAAAAAAAAAAAAAACAAAACAAAACAAAAAGTAAAATATTGCAAAAATCAAGAGTGACATGATCAAGCTGAAGCAAATTCAACCTCAGATCAAAAAATTATAATACAACTAGGGAACAAAAGGTAATGGAAATAATTACATGTTAGCTGTGTTATATTATATTAGCCATCCGGTATTTTGACTGTACTAGTGCTGGTGTTTTTCTCTTACACTACAAAAACTCGGCAGCCAAAGTGCTTTTCTTAATCCATCCTGTCTGTGTATATATATATATATATATCAACCTGCAATGCACAAAGATTCTCAAAATGAATCATACGTTTTAAGTTAACTAGAACAGTCTCCAACCCAACCCTCTGTTGTAAACCAGAGGATTTAACAGATTGGGATCCTAACTATATCAACTTTCTTGTAGAACATAATCCATAAATTTTGAAGACATTTGAAACAAGGTTTGAAGTGGATAGCTTGGCTTGTGCAATTGTGTGATGGTTTGAAAATCACAATTTTCGAAACCAGTGTGTGCCGAATTGTGTTTGTATGCACGCATGCGTGGGTGCAAGTGAGGCACTTAATTTACTGCAGCTAACTATATGCCACTTTTCCATTTCCCTTTCAAAACAGTATGCATAGAATCAATAACCAATCAAACAGAATTACAAGAGTTTTCAGCATACCAGAGTGGAGATTCTCATGATTCTCCACTTCTCTGCTGCTACTTGGCTTGCTGCTACTTGGCTGCTTCATTTGTTGATTCTGTACGAAGATTTGAAGGACCAAGTCAGTCGACAATTCTAACAATTTGATGATGCAATATTACTTGTAATGTAAGAATATTCAAGCTCCAATAGACACTTGACGGGTGAGTTGAGTCCAAACATACCTGTGGCATTGGTACTTGTGTGTGGTGGAAACCAAGATACTGCTGATAAGGATCGGGAAAGCTTGGCATTCGTGGTTGGTTGGGATCATGGTTTAGCATGGGCTCTGTCTGACTAGGTACTTGGATTCTGGATGGATCATGTACAGGAAGAGGCGGCATATGAAACGCTGGCACGGGGAATCTTGGGGCCAAATGAGATGCTGCAGCTCGTGTTGGCAAGGCTGAACCAGCCAGAACAGAGGGGAATGGCATCATTGGTCGACTCATGCCCATCTCCATTCCCATGCCCATTCCCATCCCTATCCCCATACCCATTGGAGGCATGTACTGCTGAACACCAGGAAACATCAGGGGAACCATGCTGCATCCCATGGACATCATCTGCAGAAATTGGTTACAACCTAGTTTTCTTCATAATTAATACAGGAGCTAATTAAAAAAAATTCAGGTGAAGAAAACATGCCATAAGAGTAAAAATATTAAATAGATTGGCCAGAATGTGACCCAGTAACACGATGACATGAATGCATGCAACAATCCTATCCTATTACATAATCGTAACAAATGTAGATAGGATTGAATTTCATAAGCCAAATACATGATAACATGCATGCAAGTATTCTAATATAAGCTGGAAAGAATTGAAATAAAAAATAAGTTCTACTAGTAGAATCTGGCTGTCACATACATAAACAAGTAAAACAAATGCATTCTCAAATAGACAGTGACATGAGATCTGTTAATTTTTTTATGCAGCTGAATGTCAGTTTCATCGGAAACCCACCCAAATCTTTTCCCCAGCAAACATGATGCGCACTACTAGCTCATTTAGGCATATTATATAATCACCACATAAATCCACCACATCTAGATTAGAAGGAAATTCCATGACCTTGGTGCATGGAGGGTGCTTGGTGTTGTCATAAGATGTTATACAACCAAATAGTGTTACTACCTCCAAAAGTACAGCTCTAAAACTTCAGCCATAGGCAGGTGATGTTTCGGGCTAGTCGAATCCCCAATATAAGATTCCAATTTAAAGTAAGGTATCAAAAAGCACAGGATACAACTGCACATTTTCATCTTGCATTTCACCCAAAGAGTTTCCTGCGACTCCTTAAATCTTAAGGATCCAATCAATAGAGAGGCTGGTTGTTTGTAGAAACTTCTATGTGCAGTCTAGTTAAGCAGGCTAGAAGTAACTCTCTTTTTTCTTACTTTTTTTTTTTTTTACTACTTTGATGAATGAGAGGTGCCTGAAAATGTTATAATTATTCAAACATGTGTGGGTCTGCCTCCTTTGGGTGATTCTATATTGAAACTAATGTAATAATTATATAATGGAAGATGTAGGGGATTGAGATCGACTAATACTGGCTATTCAAAAAATTTGTTCCAGCCTTCTTTTAGATTTGAATTTTACAGGAACAAATGAAGAGAGTATAGAACCACAATATAAGAAAGAATAGAAAAGGAATGTATGCCTGCACTTGCAATTGGAGTGATTTCAAGTACTCAATAGCCTCATCCAACATTGATGCTTTGTCTGACTGCAATTCATATAGGCAGAAAAAAAAATTAAAAATAATAAATGAAGAACCTAACTCGGGAAGTAATCCCTCCATGCTCACAAGCGTCACATAGACAAAATCAAACACGATATGTCAACCTTGTTGCAACGAGGTATAAGCTCCTGCAATGCCTTCATTTTCTCATTTATCCTATCTCGACGCCTCTGCATGAGATGCAATATTAGACCGTGAAGAAAATAACCACATAAAAAGGGAATGCAACAGCACTACATCAGTAAACTGTAAAAGAACGTACTCTTTCTGACAGATTGTGGACCTCTGCAGCACGAGATCTCTTTGTAGATGTTGATCCACGAACTTGTTTCTTTGCATCAGGATACTCAAACTCCACATCCTGTGGTGGTAGAAGAGCACTAGAACTTCAGAATGAGCTAAATCAGACAAAGAAGGTACAAGATCTTTGAAGTAAAGCAACAAACAGCCCCATGAAAAATCATGATCAATGGGCTGATACAGTGCTTCTTGTCATTTTATTGCTGGGGTTAGAAAGCCTAGCACTATGTAAAAGACAAAATACTTATGCTTCAGCACATGGCTATCATACATCAAGCTTTTATGGAGCAATCAATTATTCAGCTTCCTATTTGTTGTGTAAAAAATGCTTGTCAACACAAATATAACCCATGCAGACATTGTCATTCAGAGTTGCATTCAAAATGATGTCTCCATTTAAGGGGAAAACACTAAAAGGAAACTAAATAGCTCCTTTGTTAAAACCAATGGGAAAACTTGTTGCAAAATAGACTATGTAAATGATCTTATAAAACCTATTTCCAAAACCTTCGAAACAACAAAGCAAGTGACAAATTGAGAAAGCTTATTTATAAAAGTGGAAAAATAACTAAACTAAATGGTACACCCAATTTAGTCCTATATTAATGGGGTCTAATAGGGGTGGATTTGGTAAACACTATAACATTTGATCATTTTGTACCAAGTGTTTCTACATATCATATTCTTTTCGTCCCAAAACACTTAGACCTAAGATTCTATGACAAGAATTTCAAGATATAATCTAATGGTTATGAGAGTTTTGTAAGGAGAGATGAAACTCACGGTCTTTTTAAAAAACTTAGGCTTGGTTTGGGGTACACTGGTTGGTTTGGGATGTCCTAAAAAAGTGTACTTTTTGTCTTTTTACGAAAAGATGTGCAGAAAAGTAGAGAGGTGATGTGATGGAAAAAAGATAAAAAGATGGATTGTATAGTATATGCCAAACCAACCCTTAATAATACAAAAGTCAAAAAGTCACTATCCTATTTAAGTCACATCATCTTATTTAAATTACATCACCTCTCTAACACATCACATCAAACCCAACCCATATAAGCCAATAAGTCAAAAGTGATCTTTTTAGAACATCCCCAAACCAACCCTTAATTTTTAAATCTAAATAGTTTTGAACTTATTTTCTAAAAAAACTATTTTTTTTTTTTTTTTTTTTTGACAATAAATTAACTTTAGTGATGACATATGTTTTTGAAACACGACTTCAAATTTGAAGTCATATTTTTAAAATGCTAGTCACACTTTATTCTAAATCTAAAACTATGTAAAAATTGAGTAACAACATTAAAAAAATAAAAGCTTTTATATAATTTTTTTTGAAGTTAGATTTAGAATAATAATTTATTAATAATAACTTCTGATTGCAACCAATGTTTATCTTTTTACTAAGAAGATGATTGAAGGGCATTGTTCAAGTCTGAATTAAAAATTTCGTTTTAATAATTCAAATTAAAAAATTCACCTACCAAACGTGTTTGAGTAAAAATAAACCAAAAAAACTTGCTAAGGGTAACAAACCATCCCAAAAGCAAGTTGACAATAGGACGAGGAAACTAGTCCCGTGATACGCGCCGAAAATGGTACTTCCCCTCGTCACTTAGATTTGATTGTTACCGTGCCTTTAGCACCACTAGGTGGGTCAGAGCCCCTACACTCCTACTACCAATATGCACAAAATTATGTAAAAACTTGTGGCATTCCCGCCGTACACGTGGCAGACTGATATCAACAATAAAAGTTACAGAAGTGGCCATCCAATGCCACGTGTACGATGGAGGAATTAGGATATGATGCAACTACTTGACCAAACGCTAACATGCACCGAAAGTAACATGGGAAATTACAATTAATGATTGGTTTGGAATGATCTAAATAAATGCACTTTTTGAATTTTTATGAAATATGAATTGGGTATAGGTTGGGTTTGAAGTTGGGTATAGGTTAGGTTTGAAGTGATGTGTTAGAGAGGTGATGTGACTTAAATAAGATGATATGACTTAAATAGGATAGTGACTTTTTAACTTTTTTAGATCATGCCAAACAAGGCCAAGTGAAACATTGTGGGTATGTTTGGTTTGAATTTGTAGAGTGATTTTGAGAAAAAAATTTTGAAAAACTCGTTTGGTTGGTAATTTTTTCAAAATAATTTCCAAAATCACTCTCTCTCTCACGCATCAATCAATCACTTTTTCTCTCTCCTCTCTCTTTCTCAATCACTTTTCCTCTCACACACTTCTACTCAATTATAACAAAATATCAAATCATTCCAAACTCCAAAACTCCAAAACTACTTTCAAAATACATAACCAAACAAACCAAAAAAATTTCTAAACTCTCTCCCCAAAAACAATTTTTAAAATCTACTCCCTCAAAACCAAACCAAACATTATTTTTTATGATGATACAAGTGTTTTATATATTTTAAGCCTATTTTGACCATTAAAAAAAAAAAACTATTGATTTATTAATTTCTTTTGAGTTATATATTTTTTTTATTTTTACATGTTTTTTAAAAAAAATTCAAAAATCAATAAATTTAACTTTTTTTCCCCTAATTTCCAAAACAAACATTAATACAAATTTTTTCTATGGGTCAGAATTACAACGAAAAAGATTCTATGTAATTATTTTGCAGGCCCACCATATCTTTTACTTTTGTTTCTTCCAATTTTATATCAAATGATGTGGTTAAAACACATGTAAAATTCTGCATTCATCTCCCTCCATCTTTAACCTCTCTAATCGAAATTGGAGATGTAAAATTAGATAATATTTTTCATTAGAGCATTATTATTCAAGATTAAAAATTAAACTTGATTTTTAAGTCATGTAATGTGATAATTAATTAAAATATTAAAAGCAATATTATCTCATATATTCTCTAATTATCATCAATTATATCACTTATGTATCATTAAATCTAAAACTCAAGTCTAAGCCTATGTTTGGGAAGTGAATTTTGTAACTTTTTTGACTAAAATAGTTACAAAAAATAAAATAAGTTTTTTAACTCAATAAGACAAAACACTACATCAAATCTATAATCATTACATTCTTTCTCTCACAAAAAAATTCAAAAATTCAAAAAAACCAAAAACTCTTTCCAAACCAAAAATAGCCAAAAAAAAAAGCTAAAAAATTAACATACTTCCCAAATAAAGCCTAAAAAAATAAACTCATATATCATTTTCTTGTCCGTTATTATTGTGTAACGGTTCTACTATCTATTTGCAATGTGTCTAAGTACTAATATATACTCTTAACTCGCTCTGATATCATCCAACTAACAAGGGGAGGGGGATGCGCACGCCAAACGACGCGACTGGTCCTACGCACGATAAACGAGACGAATACCTGGGGAAGGTGGAACGGAATATGACTCACCTCACTCTGACACTCAGTGTCGTCGACTTCTCTGCCCTTTCGCTTCCGATCCTCCGTCGTCGTCGTCGTCGTCGTCGTCGGCTTGCTCACCGGCTCGGCGCTCGCACTCATGCTGGCTCCCGAGCCACCTGGCGATGACGTCAACGTCAGATCACAAGTCCGAATCTCTCTGCCACCGGACGACGTCGTCCCTGCTGCTGTAGCACCACCACCGCTCATGCTGCCGCACCCTACGTTTACGCCTGAGATTTGCGCCGGCTTGGCACATCCGGCAAAGTGAGAAGCCCTAGATTCTTGCGCCGCAGCTGCCGGAGTCTCGCTCGAGTCCACGACCGTCGATTCCCTCACCGCCTTGTTCGAAATCGACGGTCCTGGCTCTGTCCCCTTAGTCCTCCAGAAATGAACGAAATTCTGAAACCTCGCCGAGTGTTCCAACTCCGCACGCTTCGGCGGAGCTATTGGCGGCCGAGAAATGGCCGCCGCCTCGGATGGCGGTGGAATCTTGAGTTCAGGAATTGGTGTAGTATGGGCGAGAGGATCGACGGGAGAGGTCGGCGCAGGATAGACTAGATCAGCGTAGAAGTCACGGTAGAAGGAAGAGTCATCGGTAGGGTAGTTTAACCAAGAGGCCATCTCATCTTCTTGCATGAAGAGCTGAGTAGTCGATTCTTCCTCTGTTCGGATGTCTCTGGCCGCCGATTGCTCCGCTGGTGTAACGCCGTCTCCGATGTCGGACCTCTTGATGGATCTCTGGTTTTGGCTCTGCATAACAACTTGACCGTTTTGCCAAAGTAGCTCCATGATCTCTTCCTCAGCCCTGTTGAATCAAATACAGAGAATCGTATTTATATATATATATATATATAGAGAGAGAGAGAGAGAGAGAGAGAGAGCGAGCGAGCAAGACGAAGTGTCCAGAGCTTACATTAGCGATTTCTTTGGGCGAGTTAAACCTGAAGAAGTCAGAATTGAGTAATCTTCGTCCATTTCGAAATCTGGAACGCAGTTATTCATCGCCTGCGAAAAAAATCAAAGCACGGAACCAGAATTATCAATTTTAGTTGAACAAACTAAATTCAAATCAATATATGTTAAAAAACAATCGAAACAAAAACTTACAGCATGAATTTCAGAATTAATTCCGCAGTTGAAATCCAAATTCCGAAAACGATCATTAATTTGCATTGAATCATCAAGTCGCCGCCATTGACTTTCTAATCAACAGGAGCTTTAGCTTGAGCTTGAGCTGCTGCTGCTGCTGCTGCTGCTGCTTCTGCTTCTGCTGCTGGCTCTGGCTCTAGAATATGTTTCTCTCTCTAAAACTCTCTTTCATCTGCAATGGTCTGTAATAAGTACATAAATGTCTCTCTGTCTCTGATAGTTATGGCAGTAGATATGATATGATGGGGGAAATGGGAAAATTTTCAGAGGATTTGCGGTTGAAGTATTCGTATTTGGTTTGCTCTGCTTTTTTTTGCCCTTTGTGAAAACGTCCAGCCAACAAAGATAAGGTCATCTCTCTCTCTCCCCGAATAATAGTGGGGTAAATTACATGACACCCTTAGGTATTTAATACAGATTCTTTATTAAGATTTTATTCAGGTCTCGTTTTGAAAGTAAGGCCTTGTTTGGGAAGATTAAATAAGTGTATTTTTTGTTTTTTTTATTAAAAAAGTGAGATTGAAAATATGAATGTTTGGGTTAGCTTTTTGGCTTTTTATGAAAAAATGTGTAATAAAAAATTATAAAAATTAGTTTTTAGAGGAAAATTTGAATTGGGAGTTGTGCAGCCGTAATTGTTGACTTTTGGTAAATAGTATTAACTTTTTAACTTTTTGAGTAACTTTTTGACTTTTTGGATTATTCTCTACATCCCAAACTTAGCCTAAATTACATGGCTTGTTTTGGGAAGTTGATTTTTAGTCATTTTTTTTTTATTTGTAACAAAAATTAAAAGTTGGTCTTTTTGAATTTTTTTTCATTTGGAAGGTGGTTTTTAGACAATGGTAAAATTATAATTTTACCCCTCATGAGTCAAAATATGTCACATGGGTGAAGTTATAATATTTTAAACTAAATAGGAGTAGTTTGGTCATTTGATTATGATTTGACATCATAAACAAATATTAATTAAAAAAGCCAAAAGTCACTTTTTACCAACTTCTCAAATTATTTGTCTAAAAAAACCAAAAACTTGGTTAAAAGCCAAAAAACTACTTTTTACTATCTTCTCAAAATAAGCCAAGGTCATCTCTCTCTCTCTCCCCGAATAATAGTGGGGTAAATTACATGACACCCTTAGGTATTTATTTAATACAGATTCTTTATTAAGATTTTATTTAGGTCTCGTTTTGAAAGTAATAATTTTAATTTAAAAATTCAAAAGTTATTAAGAAAATTTAAAAATATATAATTTCTATTAAAAAGTCAAAATTTCTTTTTTTTTTATTTTTTACACATATTTTTATAAAAAAATCAAAAAGTCATTCTAAATGTTTGGTGAATGAGTTTTGAAAAGAATTTTGAATTGAATAAAAAAAATTTGATGTGACATATGATATTTGATATAAAAACTTACAACTCATAACCAAACACCAATTCAAAATTCTATTAAAACTCATAAAAAAATTTTAAAAAATTCAGAAAATATTTTTTGTTGAATATATAAAAATTAATGCGTCAATTGAAAATATATATATATATATATATATGCACTGTTCCGGTCAACCGGTCGAACGACCGGTGCGACGACCAGTTAGCTCAAATTTTTCTACTTTCGACCGAGTTTTCAAAAATGAGTATAAAATTAATTTTTGAAAACTGCAAACAAATATCATATGCAAACTAAATGGTGGAACTAAAGTTCCAAAACCCTTCCAAATACAGCTTAAGTTTTTCTTATCTCATATTTTAACTAAAAAGTCAAAAAAATACTAAAATAGCATGTTCCCAAACGAGGCCTTAATACAAATTCTTTATTTATGTTTGAAAAATTACATTCTCTTCGCTAAGGTCTATAATCTTATTACAAACTACTCCTTAAATTATTGATGTCATGCCTTAAAATTTTTAAATGATCATTTTGTCCTTTTTTTTACTATTTCTTCTTCCTATCATTTTGACTACATTCTATAGTTTTCCATCATTAAATTTTACATGAACCTATTCTTATTGAGTGATTATATATAAATATGAATTTTATAAAAAAAATTCAAACACGATGATATAATTTAATGGTGACCTTTCACTTTAAAACAAAACACCCATAAATATGATTTATATCACTATACAACATTTTTATGATATTTTTTTATATATGAATAGAATTTTTTATTTTTATTTTCACCATCATTTTTATTTTTCGTCTATTCACGCACATTTATTACAATATTATCAAATATCATCATTCACATTTATAATAGTATATTATATTTTTATATTTTTTGTATTTGGTGAATTTAAAAAAAAAATACAAAATATTATACTTCTTAAGTATATCTAGATTAAGTGTATTTAAAAAATAAAAAATTATTAAAAATATTAAAAAATAGTAAAAATAAAAAACAAAAAAATAAAAGAAATTTAATTTTTTATATAAATTAAACTAAAGAAGATAATTATTATTTCTCTTAAAATAATATAAATAAAATATTAACATTATTTTATTATTTTATATGTTCAGTATTATTTTATATGTTTAAAAGTTAAAAAATAAATATATTATTTTAATTTAACAAAAATAAATATAATTTTTCAAATTTTTAAAAAAAATCTACATTAAATAAAAATATCAGAAATATCAGCGTAATTTATCCATAAAAGTAATAATTAGAAAAAAAATGATTAAGAACACTAAAAATGGTGTTTTAATAGTACCACTAATAATGTGGCTCTATATATATATATTTTTTTTTTCAACAATGATTCATCCCACTAAAAACACCACCACTAATAGCACTAATACATTAAAAAAGTTAAAAAAAAAAAAAAAAATACAATTCCAAGACCAAAACATCACATCATTACTGACGGGACCCACTACCACCTAATTAGTGGGAACACTAATTAGTGCTCCCAAGTATTTTTCTTTTTTTTTTTGTTTTGACATTCGTAATATATTAATATTATTAATAAAATTTTTTTAATGGTATCAATCATTATTGTAGTAAGGGTTGAGTGCAAAAGAGAAAGCCGAAAGGGAATTTTGACGGTATATGTGTGGTATGCATAAGGCGCAAGCATCCCCTGTCGCTATCACACTCTCGCACGCACACTTCCCACCATTGCTGAGATCAACAAAGGTGTCTTCGGAACATAGGAAAAAATCAATTTTTTGATTTTTTTAATTTTTTGATTCATAAAAAGGTTACTTTTTCGTTTCAAAATATTAATTGTTTATTTTATTTTTTATTATCTTAAAATATTAATTTTTTTTTAAAAATCAAGTATAAAAATAATATAAATGTTTTATTTTGTCATTTTTTTTAAATTTATTAACAACATAAAACGTATAATTATGATATTGATATTCCTTAAAAAAATGCACTATTAAAGAGTAATTTTTAAAATTATTTTTTTTTGAAGTATAATAATTATACTATCAAAAAAAATTAAATTATCCAAAAAAAAATTATTATTTTAGAACAGAGGTAATAACTTTTTCAACCAAAAAAGTCAAACTAAAAAATTAATTTTTAGCCAACTTTACAAAAACACCCCAAACAAACTCCCTCATGGCCATTGCTATATTTGTGGCACTTTTCTGTCCCCCTCCATTCCAATTTCGAACCCTACTCCTACCCTAGCCTTCTATATCAAATATTAGTTGAAAATATTAGATACAATAATGGTGGCATTTAGACCATCTCCAACGGAGACCAAATCCAGTATCAAATTCAAAATTTGATGAAAAATCCACTTTTCACAGCTCCAACCGTTGCACCAAACTCATATCAAACTGAGGATTCACCAAACAAAATATCAAACTGATATCGGGAGACAGATTTTACCAAATCACTGTTACTGACCGTTGAAAGTGGTACACCGGTTGCCCGGGTGGTTGCCCGACCGGTTGACCAACCGGTCAACCGGTTCTCTTTGAAATACATGGGTTCAAACGGGTCAAAAACAGTTCAAACCGTTTTAAAAAAAAAAAAAAAAAAATTTTGCCTAGGTGGTCGACCACCCGGTGGACCACCCAAAAGTTCAAAAAGTTCAAAATAAAATGTTCAAACCGGTGTATAAAAAAAAAAAAAAAAAAAAAAAAATTTGCCCTATACCGGTTGACCGACCAGTCGACCGGCCGGTCAACCAACCGGTTGCCCGGCGCAAATTTGATGAAACGGATTTGATGCTGAACCGTTGGAGCGCGACGTATCAAATTAAGGAAATGGCCTGTTTTTTACTCAGATTTGGTGAAATATTTGCTACACCGTTGGAGATGCTCTTAAGTGTTGTTTTTGGTATGATTGAAAAGTTAATTTTTTTTTTTTATTTTCATAAATAAATGTGGAAAAGAGATAGAGGGATCAACAAATAACTTATTTCTTGCGTCTCCAAATGAGTTTTTATTTTTGTTAAGAAAGTCCAAAAATTAAAAAGTTATCAAGTTGTTTGTTACAAATTCAAGAAATCAAAGTCATTTTAATTTTTTTTACTATAAAAAATTAAATTTTTTAACAACTTTTAAACTCCTTAATTAAAAAAGTCAAAAAAAAAAAAAAAAAAACTAAAATAATTAACCCTAAACACCCACACTCACTCAATGCACAATATTATTTTACAGTATAAATCACAATATTATTAATTTAATAATAATTTATTCAGTTAATCTCATTCAATTTTTTTTATTGACCAATAACACCCTACCCTCTATATTCATTTCACATAGGCAAGTTTGTCCTACACTCAAATTTTGTATTGGTAGGGAGAATTATAGTAAAGATTTTCTCACTTTGGTGAAAACTAAAAAATAATAATAATAAGTATACATTTGTAAGAAAGAAAGTATTATAACTCACTTATTTTGGTTACACTACATGGGAAAAGAGATTTTTATTTTATTTTACTAAATATAAGGTGTTGTTTGGGAAATAATTAAAAATAGTTAAATAATTAAAAAAATCACTGTCAATTTATTCTCTTTACTTTTCATTTTTACTTCTTTCTATGAAAAAAAAAAAAGTGTCCAGTCGAATTTTAAAAAAGTGATGATCAAAAAAAGTATGACAAAGTATGTTTTTTTATTAATTCAAACCTAGTATATTTAATACTACCCTAAGTACAAGGTTAAGAAGCAACATATAGTGGCTTAGGAATGGTAGTTGAACTTTAATTATTCTCTAAAATAATGCTTGTAAGATTGCCCCCATTAGAATATAGTTTTTAAGTGTAAGAAAGTGGTATTACTTTAAATAAACAATGACAATTAACGATAAACTGTCTAAAGTTACCACTGTTACTATTATACGAATAATTCATTATTGTGTCGTTTCTTAGTATCATCTAGCATTTTTTATGTGTTGTTTCTAATTAGTGATGTAGGGAAAAAATTCAAAAATAAGATAATATTAACCTATCTTTATTAAATAGTTACCGGATTAAAAAAATGGGTCACTTTTTCATAAATCTCTTTTTACCTACTTATATTCTATTTAGTCCACATTATTTTCTTATATTTCAATAAGTCATATGGGTGACATAGTTATCAAAATATCCCTAATAATATTCACATTTGTAGTGCGAATGTTTCGTGATGTGAATGTTTACACCGTCAATATGAATGTTAACATGTCAATGTGAATATTCATATTGTCAATATAAATGTTCACACTATCAATGTGAACATTCACACATCAATGTGAATATTCACATTATAAAATATGAATGTTCACATCACTAAATTACTAACCGTTTAAAAAATATTTGTAAGGGTAGAAATATCCATAAAATACCTTAAATATAAGAATTTTAATTGGTAGATCAAATGTTCAAAAAATAAGACTTATTAAAATATAAGAATATGTTATAGATTAATTGAGATATAAATACTTTAAAAAAAAAATTAATAAATCTTCTTAAAAAAAATTATTCATCTAATATATTTTGTGATTTTTTTCTTTTTAAAAATCAAATATAAACAATGTCATCGAATACGAGACTATGCTGATCAAACATAAAATATTATGAGACTAGCTAAAAAAATTCTTTAGTAGTAGGGAAGTCACACCAACGTGTCTTTCAACTAAAAACATGACTATCCGTTAGATTTTTTAGCCAAACTCAAGTAGTTTAATAGTTTTATATAATTTTAAATTATTAAATTAAGTTAAATTAACAATTGACTGTTTAACTTTAGTTTAAAAATTTTATTGAGTTTCAAAATGGCCACAGCTTCTCTCCAGTCTAAATATGGACTGGACGGTGTCCGGCCCTTGGGGGCCTACTACGGGTCGTGTTTCGATAATCTAAATCGTTCAATGTGTAGAACTCGTCGAGTACTATATGCTTGTAAAAAATCACATTGATCGGATATCGATAGCTATATGATCAAATCAGTTTTTTATGGAAAAAAATGGACGGCGAAAAATAAACGGCTTACAAAAAACTGATTTGATCATATAGCTATTGATATCCGATCAACGTGATTTTTTACAGGCATATAGTACTCGACGAGTTCTACACATTAACGGTTTAAATTATCGAAACACGACCCGTAGTGGGCCCCCAAGGGCCGGACAGCACCGTCCAGTCCAAATTTGGACTAGAGAGAAGCTGTGCCCTTTCAAAATATATTTAAAATTAATTTATTTACTTAACGAATTAAACTCAAACAAACTTTTAATAAGTCAAATATAAATAAAATTTAGGCTTCGTTTGGGAAGTAAAAGTTGAGACTTTTTTAGCTATTTTAGTCACAAAAAACAAAATAGACTTTTTAGCTTAATAAGACAAAACATCACATCAAACCCATAATCATTACATTCTTTCTCTCACAAAAAAATGAAAAAAGCTAAAAAAAACTTAAAACCCTTTTCAAACCAGACTTTTTAACCTCAGACTAAAATAACTAAAAAATTTATGAAGCTAAAAAGTCAATCCACTTTCCAAACGAAAGCTTAAATTGTTTGATTCGTTTAACAACTCAACTAATCATTCTCAAAATTGGCAGCCACAAGGCAGAGTCTGAAGGATGAGAATTGTGTCTGTAGGTAAAAAGATGTACAAAATACCTTGAATTGAATTGAATGAATGATATATGCGTTTTCTTTGGTGTTGGCATTTTTCTTCCTTTTGTCATCACACGCAACACAACACTGCAACTCGTTTAGATTTTGGGAAATGGAAAGTAAAATAAATGGTATCGGAACTTGGAAGGTACCTTGTATTTTTCCTCCATTTTTTAATGAATAATACTATATGTATTAATTGATATATTAATTAGTGTACTTAATAAATGATATTGTATAATTTTAGAGATTTTAAATATTTATAATTTGTATAATGGGAATAGTTAGTAATAATGACACAAAAAATGTTAATGCACTAGTTGGTATACCGATTGATACATATAGCATCATCGTTTTTTGATAAAAATAAACATGTTGTACAATGTTTTAAAAATTGAACTAGCAAGTGAATTGAAAAAATATCAGGTCAACGAGTCACTGGTTTAACCGATGGGTAGGATCAAAATCAAATTGTGATATCATAATTATTTTATGAATATTTTTGTAATTTAAAAATAAATAAAATACATTCATTTAAAATATTTTTATAATTTAATATATATATTTATATTAATATTGCTTGTAAAAATGTTAATTATACATGTGTTTGAGAAACATTAGCTTGAATATAATTAATATTATATTATATATTTTCTATATATTAAGAATGAACCATGGTGGCATAGTGAAAATTCATGCTCTTTGAAACTTGATGTGTTGGGTTCAAGTCCGTTTGGTATTAACTTTTCCAATATTTGACCAAACATAGCAAACCGGTCCGGTTTGCTTCAACTCGGGCCAATTCATCTAGTTTAGCGATTTAACCGCGGTTCGCACCGGGTAGATGGTTCAACAGGTCGAACCGACCAGTCCAGTCCAGTTTTCAAAACATTGGTGATGTGTTTGTAATTTCAAAAAAAATAAGGGGCATTTACACACAAGTCCTAAATAAACTTATATTCCATTAAGTCTTAACTAAAATTTTTTAGACTTTTAAGTCCCATTAAATTTTTAATAGTCGAAATTGTCCTTCAAATAATGATTGTTTATCATTTATGATTATCTATAAAAGAACATGATAATTTTATATTTATTTTGATTTTCAAAACTTTATAATGTCAACTTTCAAATTGAAAAAAATATAATTTAAAATTATGTGAATTTTTTTTGAAAAAATTGAATTATTTTTTTGTGCAAAACTAAAAATTTTGTGTCTATAAAGAAAAACCATGATGATGGAACATTGATATGCAAAACAAAAAAAAACAAAAAAAACTCCTTTATAAATGAAAATTTTGATAATGTTCTCAGTTTTAAAACTGAAAAAAATTGTTAATGTTCTCGATTTTATTGGATAATTGAATCAAACCAATAAGTAAAATGGCAAAAACATTTAATCTTATGCTCTCTTTTTTTATCAATTAGTGAAATAATTATTTGAAACATTACTATATAAAATGGATAATATCTTAGTTTTAAAAATTGTGAAATACTGAAAATATTCTCAATTTTTTTTAAATAGAACCTATTGGTTCAAAAAATTTTAAATACAACTTGAGTTATCATAACATTTGTAAATATGACTTTTAGGTAATTAACTCAAAAAATAATAGTATAAAAATTATAACAAAGAGTATTGTATATATAGTATGTGTTGCTTAAGTAATAGAAGCTTTGTTCGCTAAATTCATAATTTCATTTTTCAGTCATGATTTACATAAACACAAACTATATGAGTAATTTAAAAAAATCTAAAATACAAGACTTCTCCAACTATAGGAGTATTTTGAGTTATGAGACATTTTGTGTCAATATCATTTCAAGACTTCACATATATAATAATATATAAGTATTAATAATGCTAGAAAAAAAAAATTCAAACATATTAAAATACTAAAAAAAAAAAAATACGATTCAGTACTTGTATAGCGGGAATTCCACTCATATTTGAATCATTTTTTTTTTTTTTAAATTACATTAATTTTTCTTGAGCTTAGAAAAAATATTTGAAGTCACAATTTTAATTTAATTATATCGATTTTTTTTATTATTGGAACTTATATAAATTGTATGAACAAACAAACGAAAATGTAAAATATATATATTTTAGTGTCATAATTGTTTCATCAATTATAATTTAACAAATAATTGATAAAAACAAATTAAGTATTATGTGATCATTTAAAATTTATATATTTTTTAAAATTTCAAAAAAGAATAATATAAAATACATTTATTTTATTTTTTATATATCTACCTTATTAATCCTCGTATTGATTAGAATAAGCAGCATAGATGTGATTTTAGGGGTGTTTTGGGAAGAGATAAAAAATCAGATTTTTAGATTTTTTATCTCCTCTTCTCTCACAGAAAAGCTGATTATAATCTGCTTATAATCAGCTTTTCACCAAAAATCAAATTATAACCATCTTCCCAAAACACCCCTTAATAGTAGAGTAATGCCAGTTGAGAAGGCACCATGACTACAGTTTTGCTTCGAGAGGCGTGTGAACGTGGCAAGGGCCTAGCGTGCCATGTTGGCCCATCAACTACCGACACATTTGGGCTTCATGTGGGCTGGGCCCCACTTATCTTTTCTCATTATTTAATAAATTTGATACATAGAAAAGAGATTTTTATTGATAAATCCCGTTTAAGAGTGTTCTAACCCAATAAGTCCCAGAAGGAAATTTATAACTTAGTTAGTCCCATATGTGTGTACTTTCATTCCATGAGATCCTTTTTTCTTAATTTTATATTTTTTTTAGGACTATTATACCCTTATATATTATGTTGATACGTAATATATACAAAAAAAGGGAAATACATGTCTCTATTTTGTTTGTTAGTGTTATTCACATTGATGGATCTGATTCAGTTAATCAATGTCGATTGTTTATGGTAAGGTTCCATTATGGTAGGATTTTGGTGCAGTGGAGAGAAGATGACGACGGGTTTCTATGCAGTGGGAGAGAAACGACGACGACGCCGGGTTTCTGTCCATAGTTGTGTTCGTATTTGTAGTTTGGTGTTTGTGTGTACTCTGGTTTGGTACATAATTGTTGGAGACCAGTCGTTGATCGAAGATGGAGAACGATTACAGAATTTCTTTCTCAAGGTTAGTATCATTTTGTTTATGAATGCATGTTTATGTATGTAAAGGATTGCATGCTCTGTTTTTGAATCATGACATTTTCTTGAATACATGGGTAATACAAGTGTATGTTCGATGAATGAGGTTCTGATTTTTTACTGGTTATGTATGTATATTTTTGTTGGTTTGCTCATATGGGTTCTTCCATAGGTGTAGTTCAAAAAAAAAAAATTTAAATAATTTTTGGGTTCGAAGATTGTCTTCTTCCATTGTTGTGATTCAAAACTCTATTTTCTGCCATTGTTGTAATTCCAGCCGAAAATCAAAGGGAGAGAGAAGGATTTGAATCAAAGGGAGAGAGCGAATTCAAAACTCAATTTTGTATCCAGTTGATTTTGTGACAAACTTATTCTTTGAATGTGCATTTGGTTTGATTTGGATTAGATTGGTGTAATAGTGGAATTGCTTGGGTTGTTATTGATAATGATAATGATGAAGATGAAGATAAAGATGTGAGTGATGGTTTTTTATTTTTTGAGAGATTGAGATTTGTCAAATTTCTAATTCTGTTGCTGCCATTATTTTTGGTTTTTTGTTAATCTTATCACATCATTAATCAGTGTTAATATTCACATTATCTGTAACGGAAATTTGTCATTTGTGTTGTCAATCAGTGTGGATATTCACACATCCATATAATATTGAATAGTGTATATATTTTCATCGTGTTCATTACTACTATGCGATTATGATGTTAAAGTTCACATCAAACTGTTGCATTCAGTCATATAACCACAAGCCACAATGTTTATTTGGACAAAAAAATGATGTGAATATTCACAATGTAATAAATAGATGTGAAGATTCACATTAATTCTAGTATGTTTGTGGATGGACATACACTTTATTTATGTACAATGTGAATATTTACATCTATAGTCAACTATAATAAACATAGGACATAATGTAATTGAAAACAGGCCTTAACATAAATTACGATGTGAACATTCACACCAATTTCAACATAAGAGACCAGATGTGGATGTTCACACTTTACATTGTTTGAAATATTCACATTATGGGCTGTCAACTTACCTCCAACTAGAATGATAAATCTCTATTATAATAAATTCGACATAGGGTTACTACCATATTAAAAATAAGCAGTTAATTATTTATATGTAAGCATTAATGGATACATTTACAAACACAAGTGAGTACACATATGTGATTTTGCCATTGACATCAATATTTTATCAAGTCACATAACCAAAAGATATATAACCATTATGGATTGGTGAATGGTTAGAAAATATTAAGACAATTGTAATGTGTATGCATTTATATGCAAATATTATTATCAATGTGAATGTCTACATTGTGTGAATGGTCATAGCAAACCAAGTGTACAAAAATGGACATCATAACAGACAATTATATTTTTGAATTTTTTTTTTAAGGGGTTCACATCTTTTGAACAATACCAACAACAATAATAACAATAACAACTGTAAAAAAAAATGGTAATGGTAATGTTATGTGCACACATTTATAAGCATATAGCACCAACGTAAATGTTCACAATGGCTATGATTACAAAATTTCTTTCTCAAGGTTAGTATTGTTCATTTATGTGAAGGATTGCATGCTCTGTTTTTTAATCATGTGCATTTTTTAGAATACATGGGTAATACAAGTGTATGCTTGATGAATAAGATTTTGATTTTTTTAGTGGTAATACATGTATATTTTTTGTTGTTTGAGTTTCAAATATTTGACAGAGATACATGTACAGTTGTTTGAACAAATTGATTGTGGTGGATCATTGATAAAATGTTATTTTTGGTTGATTAGTTTATTTTTTCTTGTTGTTTTGTGATTGTTTTCATACGGTTTTTGTTGTATTTGGTGTGCCATCTCTGTTTGGTTATGATGATACAGTTAATAGACAATGGGTACCTGGCAGAACGGGTCGGACTGATCCGCACTTCTCGTACCAATATCCGAGTGACCAAACCCACCAATATACCTGCAAACAAGTTCAGCGGGGAACGAGGAGTCCCCCAGTGAACCCTCCGATGAGCAAGTCAGAAAGAGAAGTAGAATGTAGAGAGAGATTGGAGATAGAAAGCTTAACCTTCTTCTTGTCTTCAACGTTTGCTTATATCCTTTGGTCATCATTTCGTTGTCCCTTCCGACCTGCCATCTTGGCCGAAAGTCTATGTTATAGCTTACTTCGTTCAAGGTAAGGGGGTGCTGTTCCGACGGAGAGGTGTTGTCGTAATAAATGCTGTGATAAGCTGCATTAATGGTGATGTGCAGTGGCAATAACTTTGCAGATTTTTGTCTGCTGATGTGGCTTGTTCTTTACCTGCCGTATGTTTGAATGTCATTGGCTCTTTATGCCACGTTGGATTCCAGCTATTCTGGACTTCACCAGCTAAGTTATGTATTGGGCTCCAAGTGATGGGTTTGGGTTGTTCATAGTGGGCTATGGCCTTTACGGGCTTACCCACGTCAGTAGTCCCCCATTCCCGAGTGCAGCTTTAGTCCAATGAAGGGAATACTAATGAAGAGAATGAGGGTGTTAGGGATTGGCAGGATGGAGGTCGACCGGCAGGGGTGAGCGAGTGAGTGGACCGACCGCGGGGTGGACCAACCGTGAGGTGGACCGAGTGGAAGGGAGGACCATGAGGTGGACCAACCGTGAGGTGGACCGAGTGGATGGGAGGACCATGAGGTGGACCGACCGCGAGGTGGACCTACTGTGAAGTGGACCGAGTGGAAGGGAGGACCATGAGGTGGGCCGACTGCGAAGGGTAAGGTGGAGGGGCACGGGGCTCAAGAGGCGGCGTGTCACGTGGTGATTTGAAGTGGAAAAGACAGGGTAAGGGGAGGAGACAGTGGATCGTGGTCGTACACGTGGCAACATCTCATGGGGGGGAGATTAGGCGTTGGATCAGAAATGAAACGATAGGTCATTATGTGTGTTGAAAAGACAGTTTTGGCGGATGTTTTGAAAAGTTTTCAAATTGGAGCAAATTAATTGCGACCCTTGGAATACGGGCAAGCCTTGGGCGTTTGGCATTATTCGATTTACCTACTTCTTTGCGAAAAATCAAAACATCCCAAGTGTTAACTACTTTGTTGCTAACGATACACCTCTGCAACATTTTTTCAATTTCCTTGCACCTGCATCCGAAGCTATTCGCAGACATACCATAGGAATGGCCCAAGAAGAAGCTGTAAATGTCATGGTGGATCCGCTTGGTGATGACGATGCAGTGGAGTTAGCATAGCAGTACAGGACGGAGAGGCAAATGAAGAGAGTGGGGGAACCGGTGGTACGATCTCATGCTTCCACCATGATAGTAGCTCCAAAGCCAATCAGCCAGGCAGAACCAGATCACTGGCACACGAAGGCTAACAAATCAACGGTTACCGCGGCGGAGTTGGAGGCTATTCGCGAAAAATACCAGGTGCCTGCTGAAATAGAGTTATTGTTGTCGACGTCAACGGAAAGGCCATCCGACGCAAGGCCGGGGGAGTTTGCCCTTTATGAGGAAGCATTGAAGGGAGGACTGAGGCTGCCACTGCCGCAAGTGGTGGTAGATGTCCTGAACCGTTTGGAGGTGGCACCGGGCCAACTACTGCCCAACGCGTAGAAGATTGTACTGGCCTGTGCAAGTGCGTGGCCGAAGGCAAACGAAGGGGCGGCTATGACTGTAGACGAATTCTTCGCATGTTACAAGGCCTCAGGACAACAAGAAACTTGGGTGACGTTGCAGGCGGCGGCAGGGAGGGGTCTAGTGGCGGGGCTGCCGTCATCAATTAAAGGTTGGAGGCCACAATGGTTCTATGTATCTACGAATGGAGGGGCTGGGGTGCGCACGGTGTGGAGAGTGCCCACCAAATCGGTAGAGCCAAAACTGGGAGCAGCAGCAGAGAAGAGAATAAAGAAGGTGAAGGCATGGCGGGAGAATGAGGGGGTCAGGTGGGACAAACTCATTCAACCCTCAGTCTTGTTTGAAGCGGGGTTGGGTCCTCAGCCGAGCGGTGGAGATCTGGGGCGAGCTGAGCTAGAGGCAAGGAGGAAAGCGCAAGAGGCTGAGGATAGGGCCATCCTCGCCAAAGCCGATAAATTCAAAACTGATCGCGAGGAAAATGAGGGGCAACTGGCCCTGAGCCAAGGGGAGAGGAACAGCCCCAGGGGGGTTCTGCGCCCCAAGGAGGAGGGGGGTTAGGCTGACGACTGGGATCTACCACGCTCGCGCAGTGGCTGGGCGGCTAGAAGGAGAAGAAGGCCCAACCAGGGCAGGTGCAGATCGCCTTGTAGGGATCGTGGATGAGGCAGTCGTGCGCTCAGTAGCCAAATTCAATGAGGCTGAGTTGCTGAGGAGGTTATGCTCTGCTCAAATGGAGGTAACCACCTTAGCAGGAGCTCTGCTGAGAAAGGCGACAACTGCAAAGATGAAGGCAAACGAGGCCAAGGCTCAACTTGCCAACATCAAAAGGGAGAGTGCAGGGTGGAAGAAGGCTGCACAAGGCGTGTGCTCCAAGGGTTGGCAAGAAGCGGAAAAAGCTAAAAAGATGCAAGTGTTGGCCATTGTTCACAGTAATGTTGCCGACCGAGCCCAAGCTGAGCTGAGCGCGGTCAAGTTGGAGACAGAAAACGAACGCCACAGGGTAGTGTCGCTTGAGTTCCAGCTTGCTGGCGAGCAGAAGAAGTTGGTGGATGCTCAAAAGGCCTGCGCGGTCGCCGTGGAACGATTTGAAGAGGCTATGACCAGCAATGAAGATCTGCGCGCCCAGCAGATCAAGGAAAAAGAAGACGCATATCTGAAGATTGCTGGGCTACAAAAGGAGCTGGAAGACGAGCGGGCTAAGGCAATGGAGGTGAGGGTGAGCCTTCAAAAGAAGTTGGAGGAAGAGAGGGCCAAGGCGGCCTCTGAAAAGGCGAGCCTGCAGAAGGAGTGGGAGGAAGAGATAGCCAGGATGGCCTCTGAAACGGCGAGCCTGCAGAGGGAGCTGGAGGGAGAGAAGACCAAGGCAGCCTCTGAAAGGGCAGCATACCCCGATCTGTACGTTGCAGCAATAGAACAATTCAAGGGGTCTGCTGAATTTCAAATGGCGATCAACGTCGCGGTCGCCAGCAGCATGGCGAGAGAGGTGTCTATGGGGGCGGGCCCATCTGGAACGACTGTTGGGGCCAGGACTGAGGCAGAAGTGATTGAGAGCTTCCAGCGGTCAGACTTCTATAAACACGAAATGGCTGAGTTCTGGGACAGTGGCTAGAAGATGTTCAAGCGTAAAGCTGAAGAACTGTTCCCAGACTTAGACCTTAGTAGTGTAAAAATTGACGAAGACGATGTGGCCCAGACCCCCCTGGACAAGGGGATTGAAGAAGAAGACCTCGTTTCCAGTGAGGCGGAATAATTGAAGGGAACAAAGTTTGTACTTAGAGTTGTTTTTGTTTGTTTGTGTTTTTTTTTTTTTTTTTTGTTGAAATGCTGTAAAGAACTTCAGTTGTACAAGTTTGTGAATGAATAAATAAAATGTCAGTTGTGTTTTCATTCGATTGTTCTTGCTTGTGCGTCTGAAATGAATGAGAATGATGGCTTGTGTGCATCTGCAGAGTGGAGGTAAAGTTGTAATAAAAACTAAATTTAAGAACTCCTCAATGTAGAGTGGAAGTGAATCTGTAAGAAAAACTCAATGCAGAGTAAAGTTAAGAACTCCTCAATGCAAAGTGAAATTGAACTTGTAATAAAAACTCAGTGCAGAGTAAAGTTAAGAACTCCTCAATGCAAAGTGAAATTGAAATGTGACAAAATTATGAGTTTTTGTTTGCCACACTGCTGAAGTGGATGAGAGTGGTTTATTGGAGTTAGGCTTGACTAGTAAGGAAAGAGGTTGGCTTGTAAAAGTTGATGGAGAAGAGAATAATCTGACTACTAAAGGAAACATGTAAGAACGTCGTTGGAATTTGACTAAGTGCAAAGTGGTGTAAAAACATGGACCTGGAATTGTGACTAAGTGTGTCTACTAATGCCACAAGTATGCGTGCTCAGTTGGGGCTAAGCTGTGATTTACTAACGTTGCAAGTAACTCAGTTTGGACCTGGAATTGTGGCGCTCAGTTTGGCTGAGTCTTGTCATGCTTTGGTGCTCAGTCTGGCTGAGGCTTTTGGTGCTCAGTCTGGCTGAGGCTTTTGGCGCTCGGTCTGGCCGAGGCTTTTGGTGCTCAGTCTAGCCAAGGCTTTTGGTGCTCAGTCTGGCTGAGGCTTTTGGCGCTCGGTCTGGCCGAGGCTTTTGGTGTTCGGTCTGGCTGAGGCTTCTGGTGCTCAGTCTGGCTGAGGCTTTTGGCGTTGGGTCTGGCCGAGGCTTTTGGTGCTCAATCTGGCTGAGGCTTTTTAATAAGTGCTGCAACCAAAATGTTATTGAGACAACACACAGATAGCTGAGATATAAAATTGTTGTCATGGAAAGTGGGATCCAGTTGATCAAAAGTTACATTATGGTAGGGGAGAACAAGTATGTTCATGTGTGTAAATTCGTCAAAAAGAAAATACAATAACTGAGCAATAAAAAGTAGGAGTTTATTGAAAGTAACGCTTCAAATGCTCGGCGTTCCACGGGTGGGGGAGATCTCGACCTTCCATGTCCTGAAGTCGGTAAGTGCCTGGCCGTGATCGGGCTTTCACAACGTAAGGTCCTTCCCACTTGGCTGCCAGTTTGCCTTCAGTCGGATTTTTGGTGGCAAGGGTTACTTCGCGTAAGACAAGATCCCCTACGGCGAACTCCCTTGGTCGGACTCTGCGGTTGTAGTGTGTTCTCATTTTCTGTTGGTAGGAGGCCAGTCGGACTGCAGCGGTTTCTTTGAGCTCTTCGAATAGGTCAAGATCAGCCCGACGGAGCTCTTCGGTTAGCTCTGGGTTGGGGAGTAAACCCTTGGGGTAGGCAGACCGACTTCCACTGGGATGACCGCCTCAGCGCCGTATGTTAAGCGAAAGGGGGTCTCCCCAGTGGAGTTCGGGCGTTAGTACGGTAGGCCCAGAGTACATTCGGTAGTTCCTCAGCCCAAAGTCCTTTAGCAGCTTCTAGCTTAGTTTTGATGATCTTCAGAAAAGAATGGTTAGTAACCTCGACTTGGCCATTGGCTTGGGGATGACCTAGGGAGGAGAAACAGGGCTGGATCTGGAGGTCTGCACAGAACTTCATGTACTTGGCGTTGTCAAATTGTTTGCCGTTGTCAGAGACGATGGCTTGAGGGATGCCAAACCTGCATACGATCGACTGCCAAATGAATTTGGTTGTGTTCCACTTGGTGATGGTGGCAAGGGGTTCTGCCTCTACCCACTTGGTGAAATAGTCAATGGCGACAATCGCGAACTTGGTCTGGCCTCGACCGGTGGGAAGTGGACCAACTAAGTCGATCCCCTATTTGGCGAACGAATAGGGACTGCAAAGTGTGATCAGTTCTGTAGGGGAAGCATGGGGGATGTTGGCAAAGCGTTGACACTTATCACATTTGAGGACGAAGTCAGTCGCATCTTGGTTGAGAGTGGGCCAAAAATAGCCAGTGCGAAGTATTTTGTGGGCTAGGGACCTGCCGCCTGAATGATTACCGCAGATACCCTCATGGATTTCTCGCATCACATAGGTTGCTTGAGCTGGGTTGAGGCATCGCAGATACAGGTATGAAAAGCCACATTTGTACAAGACACCACTGACGAGGATGTAATTGGACGACCGGGCCCTAACCTTGGCGGCTTGCTGTTGGTCATCAGGAAGTTCCCCCGTTGTCAAAAATAGGAAGATGTCTGACGCCCAAGGGATGGGCTCATTCTGGAGGAACTGTACTTCTTGCTGGTCTAGAGAAATGGCAGGGTGGGCTAGGTACTCGAGACAGACACCATGGCTGAGGTCGGACTGGTCGGCGGAAGCCAACTGAGCCATCTCATCCGCCTTAGAGTTTTCCGTCCGAGGAATGTGCTGGATGTGAAAAGTATTGAAGAGGCGAACAAGAGGAAGGGCAATATCTCTGTAAGCCCGCATTGTGTCCTCCTTTGCATCGAACTCCCCCGTAATTTGCTCGACAATGAGCTGGGAGTCGCTGAACACCTGGATGTGGCTGACACCAATGTCCCTGGCTAGGCGGAGACCTGCTATCAATGCCTCATATTCGGCCTCATTGTTACTGGCATCGAACAAGAAACAGAGAGCACATTTGAAATAACCACCTTTAGGGGTGGTGAGGATGAGACCAGCCCCGCTGCCTTCTCTGCGGGATGATCCGTCGACGTTGAGAGTCCAAGAATGAGGGTCTTCTTGCTCGTAGGGGTTGGCGGTGGAGGGGCCGTGGTTGGGGTAGGATTAGTGAACTCCAGGATGAAATCGGCGACAACCTGGCCCTTAATTGCTGTCCGAGGTCGGTAGGAGATGTCAAACTGGCTGAGTTCCACTGACCATTGCATCAGTCTGTGTCACGACCAACCCGCCCCTATGGGTTTAGCACCGTAACCGGCCAGTAATCCGTGATTACCGAAGGCCTGCTTAACAGTAGAACAGTAAAACAGAGTACAGGGGCATAGCAGAAGCCAATACAGTAAATAAACAATGTCCAATGAGCTGTGACAGTCTGTATGCAAAAAGACTTTTCATACATATATACAGTCGGTAACCAAACAGTATGCATATCATAAAAGGACAGTCTATACATACATGTACATTCAGAACAGGGATCTAATAGACAGGACAGTAACAGTCTATACAGTAAACAAAACAGTTATAGAGACAGACGGGGAATATTAAAACACCCCTAAGCCAAAGCTTGAACGGGCTTGAAACCTCACAGTGAGGCACAGTGGTTGACTGACAAAACAAAAGCCTGCCTGACGCTTCTAGCAGCGGTCCGGTGCCTGAACACCTACATATATATATGAGCAGTGAGCTAAAGCCCAGTGAATAACATAATGCGTAAAGAGGTTAGCAAAGAATGTCCCTTCAGTATTTTAACCAGTCGTTTGCCTTGGTAAATCAGTTATACGATCGGTGGCTTACATTTCATGTCATATCAATCATTTAGAAATCATAGTAATCGTACGTGGCACATCCGTTAGCAGAACAATACAGTAGTAACAGTGTCAGTACAGTGACAGTATAGTAGCAGTAACGGTACAATGCAGTAATAGTACGGTAGCAGTACAGTAGCAATATCAGTAACAGTGCAGTAATAGTAACAGTAACAATAACAGTAACATTTCAGAAAACAGTACAGTTCTTATGGACTCAAGAGGTGTCTCGCACAGATTCTAGAGGTGGCTCCCATTGTAGCACTTAGTTCCGTACAGCACTTTGTTCCATGTTTCACAGATTGGCTTTAAGCCTAGATTTTACATATGTATGGACTCAAGAGGTGTCTCGCACAGATTCTAGAGGTGGCTCACACTGTAGCACTTAGTTCCGTACAACACTTTGTTCCATATCAGAAATACAGAATGGCCTCTGGCCTAACAGATCAAACAGTGAATGATGGTCATCATAACAGTAAACAGAAGTTCTAAGATAAGAACTGACAGAGATATCTATGACAGTAGCAGTACAGTACAGTAACAGTAGGTTGCTATGGATGCCACGAATACAGTCCATAATTAAGACATTCAGTTCATTCAGTAGACAGTATTTCCTTCAGAAACAGTTCAGTTGGTCATTCATAAAATAATCATAATTGAACACATCTTTACAACATTGTTACTCACTGAGTTCTGGGCTACAGATGAGCTAGAGCGTCTCCAGATGCCAAACCTACACAGTTAACAGATTGAACACACACTAAGCTACACAGTTGGAAAGATAATAACTTAATCCCTAATTTGCCTCGGTGTGTTCTACATCTATATCCTCAATAAGATGCCTTAAACTAGGCCTAAGAATGCCTAGAATGGAATGAGGATGCAAAGATGCACTCAGAAAACAGTTTCAGAATTTTCAGAAAAACAGTTCCCCGCTCGAGCGCAGGTTTCCTCGCTCGAGCGGACATGCAACAAAGGTCCCCGCTCGGGCGTAAACTCCCTCGCTCGAGCGTGTGACACAAGCCTCCGCTCGAGCGTACTATACCCCGCTCGAGCGGACTGTAAAGCAGTGAGAGATGCTGGGAGCTCGATTTCCCCGCTCGAGCGGCACTTCCTCCGCTCGAGCGGACGACCAAAATCTGGAAATTCCAGATTTGAACTCCAAGATCAAAATCAACTTTCAATGTATCAAATTCGATCCTTTTGGGCTGATTTTCCAGAAAACACTTTAAAACTCAATGTACAACATGTTTCAAAGATCAATTTGAGAAATCAAAGTCCAAAGATAGTTCCATTAAACACCATTTTCAAATCAATTTCATGAACATGATTCCAATTGAACATGCATGTACTACAACAACTCTTAAGCCTCAAATTCATGCTCTAATGAGCCAATTCTTTTCAAAATAAGATGAAATCATGGACTTAAACATAAATATGAACATGCATGTGACATTTGCCATGAAAACAACTTCAAACTTATCAATACAAGCATGCATGTATGGAATGAGCTTCAACTCAACACTATTGAACCAATTCATGCCTTAGATTACTAAAGACCCATGAGTCATGCAAGAATAAACTCAAATGCACAATAAAGAAGGTCAATGATCTACCTTAGGTCGTCAATCACAAGACTAGAAGCTCAATTAGACAATTATCCTTCAATATCTTCAATTCTCCAAGCAACTCAAGAAGGAGCTCAATTCTCTCACTTTCTCTCTCTCTTGGTCGGTTGGGAGTAAGAAATGGCTGAGCAAAATGTTTTGTTTGGATGAAAAGGCTCAAGAATGTTTTATATGAAAAGGGCCACTAGGTGGCAAAACGGTAAATAAGGCCAACTCTTTGATTTAGCTTATTTTATCTAATTTAATCATACCAAATCGATTTTCAATTAAATATACCATAAAATCACATAAATTATGATGATTATAGAACATCAATAAATTTTCGATTTGGTCGCCGATAAGGCCTTCAATTTGCAATTTAATGCATAAGACAAGAACAGATAATGTGGCAGTCAAATAGATAGATTATGCATTTAAACAGTCACAGTCAATCAATCAGTCTTGAATCTCAGTCAGTCAGTTCAGTATTTTATTCAATTCAATTATCAATCATAATCGGTCTCGGTTTAGCAGTAATCAGCAAGAAATTAATAAACAGTGACGAGGGTTGTTACAGTCTCCCCTCCTTATAAAGAGTTTGGTCCTCCAAACTCGAATTAACATATGACAACAGAGATGATGCTTAGCATAAATGTAACTTTCACTCTATAACAGGAGCATAATCAGATTCATAAACAAGTTCATGGCCCAATCTCAATCTTAGCAATGCACAGAAACAGAATCAGAAATCACGTATAAGAATTGGGGCTCATATTAAAACAGAATCTTATGCACATTCAATTTTCAGTCAAGGACAGATTCGGATGCATGTTCATTTCCATATTCTTGTCCAGGGCATACATAGATGCCACAATTCTTACTTAAGCATTCGGGGTGCACTCATTAGCACTACCAGAGCAAGTACAGAACAAATACAGTACAGAACAGATACAGTACTTATCGGGGTTATAAATTTGCACTGGTCTCAGTTTCATAAGTAATTTCCCCCGTTAAATTACAGAGTTTCGATTCGTCCTCTTCCGAGTTGTTCACCCGGTCTTAGTTCAATTTGGTTCTCAATTCGGTAAGCCATCACATGTCACATTCCCAGTTTTCCCACATTGTAAGCAATCTGATAATAGCTTTCTCATTAAGGTTTCCCTCAGGTCAATTCGATGAAAGTTCGACCAGGTCATGTCAGATGCAAGTTTTGTCAAATCATTATAAGTAAAAGTTCAAAACACAAGCATCCAACAGAAATTCTATCAGTTACACAAAGGGTTTCATCAACCCACCGTTCTATCAGATTAGATCGGATTACAGTTCCATTCCTATCATTTCCAGATGAGGTACATTAGTTCATACTCCAGTCATTTCGGTACATAGTCAGTAGTTTCACAATCACGATTCACAGTCAAGAGTTTATCAGTCAGAATCTTTATTCAGTCGCACAATCCCAGAGTAATAGTCCCAACGGTTAAATTATTGAACAAATAACATAACAATCATTCCGAGCAAAGGTATTGTCATGTATGTGCATGTTCAGAGTCTACTAATATTCCCGATATGGATTCACAAGTTCAATGTACAATACAAAATAGTTTTCCCCAGATACGATAGTTAAGGTAGCAAGTCGTAAGTCTACCCAGTCTAGTAACATCCTTAAGCACAGATATGCGAACATGTATATGAGTCCAAACAGTTTTCATAGCATAGGTAATTGTTAACATAAGGTTTTACGGTGTTGCACATAGTCCGCATCAAACAGTAAATCTCGAAAGATTCATTAACCACAGTCCATTCCGACAGTCCTAACAGTATTACAAGAATGGGAACATATATACAGGTGTGAGTTTAAAATCAATTATCATGTAAGCATTCGTTCGCAAATTCATACGTAGTAGTTCATCTTTACAAACCAATATGGGTTCTTAATTTCAGAAGTCCCACACACAACAGTTCACGTATATAGTTCGAGTTCAAGGGTCCGTTCATTCAATGACGTCCGTCAATACATAACGGTTCAGTCCGAATCATAGTTGTACAGATTTCTCGAATTACAGTCAATCATAAGGTATTCCCACGTTCGATAGTTCTAACACAGTTCAAAAGGTCATACCTAACAGTCACATTCAGTTGTTGCAATACGACACAAGGACCTAACAACAAATTCTCGTTGCTCACAAGTCCCTACAATTCTCATAGCGTAAGGTTCATAAATTCAGTAATTCAATTGGTTCAGTCAATATGTCCACAGTCTATATCAAATTAGGAAATGTACGATCTCCACACAAATGTTCGTATAGGCAATTCCACATAATTAAGGCAATACATGGCAGTCATTTTAGTGTTTCGAGCATTTTCTAGAACTAGGGTGGAGATTTAGGCTCATTGAATTACTGGTCATTCCTCTTCAAATTTTCCATTCTTTGCAGTCAGTATCCATCAGGTGGGTAAATTTTCCCCATATTCGACCACAGTCTTATCACCTTACTCACGTTATTCAAACTCAGATATTTCCCTATCTTGGATGCATTGGGAAACACATTTTTCTAAGAAAACTTCATGTATTTTCTCGGTTTCTAAACCCAAGCCTCAGCTTTCAGTGGTTCGATACCTCCCAGAAATTCTGGTGGCTTCAGTTTGTTGGGTTTCTGTATCAGTGTCATCAGTTCATATTCAGTTGGTTCAGGCACGTATGTCTGCCTTTATTATCTCAGATTTTCGATTAAGGCTTCAATCATTCATTCTAGCCTATTAGTCCTCAGATCAGAAGATTCAATTTCGCTCACAATCCTCGCCCTTTTCCTTGTTTACACACAACAGGGTGATTATCAATCCAGGAGAGGTTCTTACTGATTTCACGCTTTATTTCATATTAGACGTGGATATGCTTTCAATTCAACTCAGGTACGGTCACATGAACCTTTACTACCACACGTCCATAATCACATAGATTCCATATTCGGTATTAACATTCACATTACATGTTATACCACCTAACTTCCTTAAGTATACATATAGGTTGCGTTCATTTCACCATAGACAGTACAGTAATCATAAGCATAGACAGTTGCATACTTAGACACATTCACACATTAGCACATTCATTCAAATCATGGCCACACACACTTCTCATGTTCATGCAATGCCCTAATTACTTTTCTAGGACATCCTATAGCTCACTTGGACACGTGTGTGCGATATAACTCGTGGTAAAGTATCGCTCTGATACCACTCTATCACGACCCAAACCCGCCCCTATGGGTTTAGCACCGTAACCGGCCAGTAATCCGTGATTACCGAAGGCCTGCTTAACAGTAGAATAGTAAAACAGAGTACAGGGGCATAGCGGAAGCCAATACAGTAAATAAACAATGTCCAATGAGCTGTGACAGTCTGTATGCAAAAAGACTTTTCATACATATATATAGTCGGTGACCAAACAGTATGCATATCATAAAAGGACAGTCTATACATACATGTACATTCAGAACAGGGATCTAATAGACAGGACAGTAACAGTCTATACAGTAAACAAAACAGTTACAGAGATAGACGGGGAATATTAAAACACCCCTAAGCCAAAGCTTGAACGGGCTTGGAACCTCACAGTGAGGCACAGTGGTTGACTGACAAAACAAAAGCCTGCCTGACGCTCCTAGCAGCGGTCCGGTGCCTGAACACCTACATATATATATGAGCAGTGAGCTAAAGCCCAGTGAATAACATAATGCGTAAAGAGGTTAGCAAAGAATGTCCCTTCAGTATTTTAACCAGTCGTTTGCCTTGGTAAATCAGTTATACGATCGGTGGCTTACATTTTATGTCATATCAGTCATTTAGAAATCATAGTAATCGTACGTGGCACATCCGTTAGCAGAACAGTACAGTAGTAGCAGTGTCAGTACAGTGACAGTATAGTAGCAGTAACGGTACAATGCAGTAATAGTACGGTAGCAGTACAGTAGCAATATCAATAACAGTGCAGTAACAGTAACAGTAACAATAGCAGTAACATTTCAGAAAACAGTACAGTTCTTATGGACTCAAGAGGTGTCTCGCACAGATTCTAGAGGTGGCTCCCACTGTAGCACTTAGTTCCGTACAGCACTTTGTTCCATGTTTCACAGATTGGCTTTAAGCCCAGATTTTACATATGTATGGACTCAAGAGGTGTCTCGTACAGATTCTAGAGGTGGCTCACACTGTAGCACTTAGTTCCGTACAGCACTTTGTTCCATATCAGAAATACAGAATGGCCTCTGGCCTAACAGATCAAACAGTGAATGATGGTCATCATAACAGTAAACAGAAGTTCTAAGATAAGAACTGACAGAGATATCTATGACAGTAGCAGTACAGTACAGTAACAGTAGGTTGCTATGGATGCCACGAATACAGTCCATAATTAAGACATTCAGTTCATTCAGTAGACAGTATTTCCTTCAGAAACAGTTCAGTTGGTCGTTCATAAAATAATCATAATTGAACACATCTTTACAACATTGTTACTCACTGAGTTCTGGGCTACAGATGAGCTAGAGCGTCTCCAGATGCCAAACCTACACAGTTAACAGATTGAACACACACTAAGCTACACAGTTGGGAAAGATAATAACTTAATCCCTAATTTGCCTCGGTGTGTTCTACATCTATATCCTCAATAAGATGCCTTAAACTAGGCCTAAGAATGCCTAGAATGGAATGAGGATGCAAAGATGCACCCAGAAAACAGTTTCAGAATTTTCAGAAAAACAGTTCCCCGCTCGAGCGCAGGTTTCCCCGCTCGAGCGGACATGCAACAAAGGTCCCCGCTCGGGCGTAAACTCCCTCGCTCGAGCGTGTGACACAAGCCTCCGCTCGAGCGTACTATATCCCGCTCGAGCGGACTGTAAAGCAATGAGAGATGCTGGGATCTCAATTTCCTCGCTCGAGCGGCACTTCCTCCGCTCGAGCGGACGACCAAAATCTGGAAATTCCAGATTTGAACTCCAGATCAAAATCAACTTTCAATGCATCAAATTCGATCCTTTTGGGCTGATTTTCCGGAAAACACTTTAAAACTCAATGTACAACATGTTTCAAAGATCAATTTGAGAAATCAAAGTCCAAAGATAGTTCCATTAAACACCATTTTCAAATTAATTTCATGAACATGATTCCAATTGAACATGCATGTACTACAACAACCCTCAAGCCTCAAATTCATGCTCTAATGAGCTAATTCTTTTCAAAACAAGATGAAATCATGGACTTAAACATAAATATGAACATGCATGTGACATTTGCCATGAAAACAACTTCAAACTTATCAATACAAGCATGCATGTATGGAATGAGCTTCAACTCAACACTATTGAACCAATTCATGCCTTAGATTACTAAAGACCCATGAGTCATGCAAGAATAAACTCAAATGCACAATAAAGAAGGTCAATGATCTACCTTAGGTCGTCAATCACAAGACTAGAAGCTCAATTAGACAATTATCCTTCAATTTCTTCAATTCTCCAAGCAAACTCAAGAAGGAGCTCAATTCTCTCACTTCCTCTCTCTCTTGGTCGGTTGGGAGTAAGAAATGGTTGAGCAAAATGTTTTGTTTGGATGAAAAGGCTCAAGAATGTTTTATATGAAAAGGGCCAATAGGTGGCAAAACGGTAAATAAGGCCAACTCTTTGATTTAGCTTATTTTATCTAATTTAATCATACCAAATCGATTTTCAATTAAATATACCATAAAATCACATAAATTATGATGATTACAGAACATCAATAAATTTTCGATTTGGCCGCCGATAAGGCCTTCAATTTGCAATTTAATGCATAAGACAAGAACAGATAATGTGGCAGTCAAACAGATAGATTATGCATTTAAACGGTCACAGTCAATCAATCAGTCTCGAATCTCAGTCAGTCAGTTCAGTATTTTATTCAATTCAATTATCAATCATAATCGGTCTCGATTTAGCAGTAATCAGCAAGAAATCAGTAAATAGTGACGAGGGTTGTTACAGTCTGCCCGAAAGCTCTGGTTGCTGCATTACCTTCTTCAAAGGTTGGTCGGTGAGGACCACTATGGAATGGGCTTGGAAGTAAGGACGGAGTCGTCTGGAGGCGGTGACCAAGGCCAAGGATAATTTTTCTAGCAGTGGGTAATTCTGCTCCACTCCCTTGAGAGCCCGACTGATGTAGTAGACCGGCCGCTGGACAGAGCCGTCTTCCCTGATAAGAGTTGCACTGACTGCGGTGTTTGAAACGGCTAAGTAGAGGAAGAGGGGTTCGCCCGTGATTGCCTGAGAAAGAATGGGGGGTTGGCCATACACTGCTTCAACTACTGAAAAGCCTCTTCAGATTCGGTCGTCCATTCAAAAGTTTGTCGAAGAACTTTGAAGAAGGGAAGGCACTTATCCGTTGCGCGGGAAATGAAGCGGTTGAGGGCGGCTACTCGGCCAGTGAGTCTCTGAACCTCCTTGACCGTTCTGGGTGACTGCATTTCAATCAAGGCCTTGATTTTTTCAAGGTTAGCTTCAATGCCGCGCTGACTGACCATGAAACCCAAAAACTTCCCGGATCCTACGCCGAAGGCACACTTCTCCGGGTTGAGCTTCATTTGGTACTTACGTAGGGTGGCGAAGGTCTCTCGCAGGTCGGTCAGATGGTCAGCAGAAAGTTTGCTCTTGACGAGCATGTCGTCGACATATACTTCCATATTCCGACCTATCTGATGATGGAAAACAGCATTGACCAGCCGTTGGTAGGTGGCCCCAGCATTTTTCAGTCCAAATGGCATCACACAGTAGTGGTAGGTGCCTCGGTCGGTAATGAAGGAGGTGTGTTCTCGGTCAGACTGGTGCATCAGAATTTGGTTGTACCCAGAGAAAGCATCCATGAAACTGAGCATTTGGTGACCGGCCGTGGCATCGACCAGCAGGTCTATACGGGGAAGAGGATAGCTATCTTTGGGGCAGGCTCGGTTGAGGTCGGAGTAGTCAACACAGAGTCGCCATTTGCCATTGTTCTTGCGGACCAGGACCACATTTGATAACCACCTAGGGTAGTCCACGTTTTTGATGAATTGGGCCTCAAGGAGCTTATCAACCTCTGCAGCGATGAGAGTATTGCACTCCAGATGAAAGATGCGCTGCTTCTGGCAGTAAGGTCGGAAATGGGGTTCAATGCTAAGGCGATAGGTTATGAAGGAAGGGTCAATACCCGGCATGTCTGAATGGGTCCAGGCAAATACATCATTGTGCTCGGTTAGGAGGGCAGTGAGGTCGGCTTTTGCCTGGGGGGATAGTTGGCTGCCGATTTTGGCCGTTTTTATTGGGTTGGTGGGATCAATGGGGACTTCGATAAGTTCTTCAACGGGTTCCCCCCTAACCAGCTCGTCTTCGTCTCTGACATCAAGTCCTTCGATGATCATAGCTTCTTTCAACTTGACTTCTTTGAGTGAGGCGACATAACATTCCCTGGCCACGGTCTGCTCCCGCCTCACTGTCCCAACCCCCAGATCGGTGGGGAACTTGATGGCTAGGTAATAAATTGAGGTGATAGCTTGGAAAGCATTTAGGGCGGTACGACCAAGGATGATGTTGTAGGCGGAGGGGCAGTCGACAACAAGGAAGGTGAGCAGCTTGGTGGTCTGGTACGGGTGCTCGCCGATTGTGATGGGGAGATCGATGGAGCCAATGGAGGTCACCCGGTCACCAGTGAAACCGACCAACGGGGTTTGGAGAGGGGACAGACTTTCTTCCCTGATCTTGAGCTGGCGGAAGCAGTTGAGGAAAATGATGTCTGAGGAGCTGCCATTGTCTATGAGAACCCGTCTGACCTTATAGTTGGAGAGGAGAGAGGAAATGACTAGAGGGTCGTCATGGGGATAACGAATGTCTGTGCAGTCAGCGTCCGTGAAGGTAATAGGCTCGGTCCACTGCCTGGGATGTTTGGAGGGTCGGTCCAATGTGGCAACCTCTTTGTCTGAGCCCTGCCTGATTTTCCTGAGTTCTGCACGCTGAGCCGAGCAGGATGGTCCTCCACAAGCAAGCCCGCCGGAAATAACTCTGATTTCTCCAACAGGTGGGGCGGATTACCTTGTGCCCGAGGTTGCTGTGGAGGGCGATCATGGCCTTGATTTGGTTGGGCTAGCTGCCGGGAAGGAGTACGCCGGCAGGTGTTTCTGGTGGGCTCTGTCCTTTGTCTCTGCGGGGGGCGGGTGTCCGTGAACCAGCTAAGACGTCCCTGACGTATTAAGGCCTCGACCTGATCCTTGAGGTTGACACACTCATCGGTATTATGGCCGTGGTCCTGGTGAAAACGGCAGTATTTGGATTGGTCCTTCCAATTTGAAGGGGTTCTTGATGGTTTGGGCCATTTGAGGGGGTAGTCTCGCTGGATCTGGTTGAGGACTTGTTCCATAAGGGAGTTAAGGGGTGTGTACCGCTCGAACCGACCGGGCGATCGGATTGGTATCGGCCGGTCGGCTCGGGGGGGTCGGTCGGTATAATGTGGTGTTTGGGTATTATACTGGGTGTTTCTGGCTTCTGAGTCTTTTCGTTTTTCTCGGGGGGTCGAGTGTTTTGCTGTAGGGTCTTGGCGGGCGGCTAGGAAATCTTCGGCGTTCATGTATTTTTGGGCTTTGGAAAGTAAGGCTGCCATGGTGGTGGGGGGGTTTTTGGAGAGGGAGAAGAGGAAGTCAGACGACCGTAGTCCGGCCATGAAAGCTGTGAGGATGACCTTATCGTCGTTTTCCGCCACCTGCAGGGCTTCGGTGTTGAAGCGAGTAACGAAACTGCGCAGGGACTCCCCCTCGGTCTAGCGGATGTTGAGGAGTTGGGTTGCCGAACGGCGTTGGCGCTGGGCTCCAATGAAGTGACTGAGGAAAGAGTCACTGAGATGCTGGAAAGTGGAGACGGAGTCTGCTGGTAACTGGCTGCACCACAGTCGAGCTGATCCCTTTAGTGTCACGGGGAAAGCCCGACACATGATCTCGTCAGGGAAGGCATGGAGGATCATGAGGGTTCGGTAGGTCTCCAGATGGTCAACTGGGTCTGTCGTACCGTCAAAAGAGTCAATGGTGGGCATCTTGAACTTGGAGGGCAGGGTTTTGTCCCGGATGGAGGCAACAAATGGTGAGTTGGCCGTGGTAGAGGGTTTATGCTGGATGTTTTGCATGACCCCTTGGAGTTGGAGCTTCATGGCTCAGAGTTCTGCGTCCCAGAGAGGGATGTTGTCACCACCGGAGGGCAGCGGGTGCTGGACACTACTAGCTTCCCCTTCAGGGGCTGGTGCCAGGATCGACGGATGCGGGGGTGGAGGTGGTGGATTTATATGTGGGGGTGGAGGTTGCAGGCCTTCCAAGTTGGGTAGATAGGGCTGCGGGATAGTATGGCTCGAGGCTCGTTCTTGGTTAGGGGGAATATCTGGAGGTGGTGGAGGAGGCATAGGAAGGTTTCTCTGGAGTAAGGCATTTATCAAGGCTTGGTTTTGCTCGGCCATACGGTTAATGCTGTTGGTGAGCTCGATGAAATACTGTGGTGGATTGTTCGGATTGGGAGGGTCGGTTTGATGGTCGGCGGCATTATGGTGAGATGCCATTGATCTAGTCGTGACCATACACTTCAATTGGTAGTAAGAAAAGGTTGTTGGGACAAGGTCTCCGGCGCAATGAGTACAACTGGCACACGGAGCAAAGTCGTTCCCACAGACGGCGCCAACTGATGATACAGTTAATAGACAACGGGTACCTGGCAGAACGGGTCGGACTGATCCGCACTTCTCGTACCAATATCCGAGTGACTAAACCCACCAATGTACCTACAGACAAGTTCAGCGGGGAACAGGGAGTCCCCCAGTGAACCCTCCGACGAGCAAGTCAGAAAGAGAAGTAGAATGTAGAGAGAGATTGGAGATAGAAAGCTTAACCTTCTTCTTGTCTTCAACGTTTGCTTATATCCTTTGGTCATCATTTCACTGTCCCTTCCGACCTGCCATCTTGGCCGAAAGTCTATGCTGTAGCTTACTTCGTTCAAGGTAAGGGGGTGCTGTTCCGACGGAAAGGTGTTGTCGTAATAAATGCTGTGATAGACTGCATTAATGGTGATGTGCAGTGGCAATAACTTTGCAGATCTTTATCTGCTGATGTGGCTTGTTCTTTACCTGCCGTATGTCTGAATGTCATTGGTTCTTTATGCCATGTTGGATTCCAGCTGTTCTGGACTTCACCAGCTAGGTTATGTATTGGGCTCCAAGTGATGGGCTTGGGTTGTTCATAGTGGGCTATGGCCTTTATGGGCTTACCCACGTCAGGTTAGATAATTTAGATTATGTGAACAATGTAAATATTCACATATCATTGGCTATAATGTGGTTGTTCACTTCCTTATTTTTGTATTTTTGCAACAGATGGATACCTTCATGTTGTTGGTGTGCTCATATAGGTGCAGTACAATTGTAATAAATATGGTGCGAACGCTGTCTTATTCACATTTCGTGGAGTGAATGTGTGAAAAATGGAGCGAGTTATCTGCTAATTGTGTTTCATTATTCTATCGGCTACCTGAGATTAATAGGTGTAATTTGGACAATGATGATGAGTGTCAAAGGATGTTCTTACATGTTGGTTGAGATTAAAGGGAGAGAGAACGTTTTAAAGCACTATTTCTGCCATGGTTGCAATTTTAACTGGAGATCGAAGATTGAGAGAAGGATGTCAATCGAAAGGAGAGAGAATGATTTGAAGCTCGATATTGTATTAAGTTTATTTTGTTACAGACTTGTTCATCAAAGGTGGGTTTGGTTTAATTTGAATTGGTGTAATGATGGAATTGCAAGGGTTGTTAATGATAGTGATGATGATGATGATGCTGAAGATAAGGATGTAGGTGATGGTTTTTATTTTTTGGAAAGATTGAGATTTTTTGGATTTCTGGTTATGTTGCTACTATTGTTTTTGATTTTTTGTAAACATTATCACACCATTGTTTCTGATTTTTTTGTAAACATCATCACATTATTAACCAATGTTAATATTCACATTAATTTGAAATGGGAAATTGTCATTGCGTAGTCAATCGGTATTAATATTCACACACACATATAATATTAAATGGTAAATACGTTTTCACTGTTCTTCGTTACCACTGTGACAAGATGATGTTAAGGTTCACATCAGTATTAGATCGAATTACACAACCACTAGTCTCAGCTTTCATTTTGAATACAAACATGATGTAAATGTTCACACTAAAACATACAAATGGAAAGGTTCACGTGAATTCTGGAATACAGATAAAGACAATATGATTTTAAAGTGTTAATTACCATTATGTAATGGTGATATTAAAGTTCACATCAAAATTGTATTGCCCACAAATCACATTAAACCAATGGCTATGTGTACATAATTGTACAACAACTGATAATAATGTGAATACTTACATTGATTTTATAATCTCTAAAAATATGACAACATCAACATTGCATTAACCATAAATCGTTATTTCCATGTGTACACAAACATGAATTATACATTTATTCACAATTAGATTATTGATGTGAATGTTAACATCACGAATAGAATATCAAATAAATTAGTTTAGTCACATTAAGCCAATGGTTATGTATACACAATTATAAACCAACAGAAACTAATGTAAATATTAATATTGACTTTGTAATAGCAAATATCATGACAACATACCAATGTACCTTAGTAGGCATAATCAAAATAACTAATTCTAATTCTTTTATCTTATGTATTCCAATATTTACAAAATCGCAAAAGATATGAAGTTTATATCCATTAGTAGTGGATACATTGATTTTGCACATCATGAGTTTTGTATTGGAGAAAATCATAATATTCTTATCAATAATAGTTTTTGATGGGCTTGTATGTTTCCAACACACGTATGATGGCATCATCAAACTTCATGCATTGGTCGATCTTAGTATTCATCAATACATCAGATAATATCCAAAATGGAGTTTGCCTCAAGCAGTCTAGTTGAGCATTTGAGAACTTAGTGCTTGTTATCAGTTTTATTAAGCTCATAATGTTCGATCAGTAATTGACACAGTGCATGTTGATATGGGTGCTTCTCTCTATAGGCATGCTCTCCTTTTGACATGATACTCCTTCCTTTTTCTTTTTGCGCAGATTTTAGGTGCAATATCTGTTATATGGACATGCACAATAGTGAGTGTCTATATGAACATTAAATTAGGTTTCAATAGAATTATGGGGCATATGTGCACATTGACATCATCACATCATTAGCCACTGTGAATGTTCACATTCAACAATATTCATGCAATTAGAGACGTAAATGTCCACATTGCTAATGAGGCATAAATAGGAATGGTCACACACATGAATGATAATATTCACACACCTATGTAACATTGGGTATGCCTAAGTTTTGTAGAATGAGAAGCTCATTACCACTGCCAATGTTAAAGTTTACATTAACATGACATTTAAAACGATGCACATTAAGACAATGGTTATGTGCACACATTTATAACCAAATAGCACCAATGTAAATATTCACAATAATTACATACTACCAAACACCATGACAATAGCACCAATTCATCAACTACAAACTATAAATTTTTGCATCATACCCAAACATGATGTGAATATGAAGTTGACAAATATGGACAACATTAAGTGAGAATGGATAATTGTCAAATGTATTTTTCACATTATATCCACATACACATGTTAATTCACAATGTTAATGTGGAGATTGACATTAACAGTGTATCATATTACACAGGCACAAAAACAAGTCTTGTTTTGAATATAAGAATGATGTGAATGTTCACATTTATAGCTTACAAAGTACAAAAACATGACAACATTAACAATACATTAACCACACACCACAATTTTTGTGGGAATCAAAACATATTGTGAATATTCACATTGGTATGAATGTCAACATCAGAAAGCAATAGTTTTATCCACATATCACATAACAAGTCCAAGAAATGAGGTTTTTCATAAGTATTAGCTTGATGTAAATCTTCACAATGTAACATACAAATGAAGTGGTCCATAACAATCATGTAACAATTTTATGCACGCCATGGTTTCTATGTGAATGTTTACATCATGGGAACAGCAACAACAACAGTTAAAAAATATATATATCTGAAAAAAAGTAAAAACTTTAGGGAATTTACATCCATTCAAGGATATCATCAATACCAACAACAACTGCAAGAAAGGTGTCACGACCCAAACTCGCCCCTATGGGTTTAGTATCGTAACCGGCCAGTAATTCGTGATTACCAAAGGCCTACTTAACAATAAAGGCAGTAATACAGAGTAAGGGGCTGGCGGAAGCCAAACAGTAAATAAAAGAGATGTCCAATGAGCTGTGACAATCGGAATGCACAAAGACTTTTATGAACAAGTCACATTCATAACCAAAACACATTTACATATCAGATATACATAACATACAAGTTAGGGATTCCATCCCTATGCCATAACTGTACAGTAGGAGTCTATAACATTTATTACAGAACAGAGACAAAGGGTGAGACTAAGACACCCCAAAAACAGCCTTAGCTTGGACAGACTCGGAATCTCGAGGTGAGGCACGATGGTTGGCTTGACAAAATAGGAGCTTAACTTGGCGCCCCTAGCATCGATCCGGTGCCTGGACACCTACATTATATATAAACAGTGAGCTAAAGCCCAGTGAATAACAAATGCGTAAAGGGGTTAAGAATGAATGTCCTTTCAGTAATTAAAACAGTTAATTGCATCAGTAAATTAGTTATTTAGAATCATAGTAGTCATGTGTGGTACATTCCATAGCAAAATAGTACAGAAGGTCCTAACGGACCGAACAGTCAGTTGATGGCCATCATGACAGTAAGCAGTAGTAGTTCCAAACATTGGAACCGACAGAGATCACTGTGACAGTAGCAGTAACAGTACAGTAACAGTAAATTGCTATAAATGCCACGAATACAGTTTACAAATAGGACAAACATTCATTCATTAAACCATAACGTTTCAGTAAGCAGAACAGTTGATCATTCGGAAAATAATCATAATTGAACATATCTTTACAACATTGTTACTCACAGAGCACTGGGCTATAGGAAAGCTAATGAGGGTCCTCGGATGCCAACCCTACATAGTAACAGAACGAACACACACTAAGTTATACGTTCAGGATAACAACTTAGCCCTTATCTTGACTTGGTGTGGTTCTATATCAATATCCTCATTAAGATTCCTTAAACTTGGCCTAGGATGGAATGAGGATGCAAAAATGCACTTTAAAACACTTTTCAGAATTTTTCAGAAAATATGGGTCTCGCTCGAGCGTGGCTTTCTACGCTCGAGCGAGCGTTCCAAAACAGAGGGGTCACTCAAGCGTGGACTTCCTCGCTCGAGCGGTCTGTAAAAATGCAAAAAGTGCTAGATGTTGAAAATCTCCGTTCGACGCTCGCTCGAGCGTGAGACACAGTCCTCGCTCGAGCGTAGGTTTCTTCGCTCGAGCGTGCGTCTACACTTGCAGAAAACTTGAGAGCTTGCAATCTACGCTCGAACCAGCATTCCCTCGCTCGAGCGGAGCTCTGAACAAAAGATAGTCGCTCGAGCGTGGAATCCTTCACTCGAGCGTGGAAGCCAAAATCTGGAATTTCCAGATTTGCCTCCCAAGCTCAAACCAAGCATTCAACACTTCAAAACTCAACCTTTTGGGCCCATTTTCTGGAAAACACTTGAAAACTCATACTACAACATATTTTGAAGATCAATTTTGTAAAATCAAGCCCAAAGGTAAGCCAATTGAACACAATTTCAAAGAAACTTTCATGAACTAAACAAGAACATAACATGCAAGAGTTCACATGAATTCCAATGCTCTAAAACATGACCAAATGCAAGTTTGAACTCAAAATCATGGTGAATTCATGGACTACAACCAAAATGTGGACATCCATGTGGAAATTCATGAAGAACAACCTCAAAATGCAAGAATATGCACATGCATGCATGAATTAATTCTCAATTCAACTCTTTAAACCAATTCTTGACTTTAAACTCCAAATTCCATGAACCATGCAAGAAATAACTTAAATTCACAATTGGAAGGATGAATTCCTTACCTAGGTCTTGAATCTCAAGTGTGCTAGCTCAATTTTGCAAATTCCCTACAATTCTTCTAATTCTCTAAGCCAAAATCTTGATGAAACCAATTTTCTTCCAAGTCTCTCTCTCTCTCTCACGTTTGGTCTCTAGAGGATAATTTTCTTCCAAGTCTCTCTCTCTCTCTCACGTTTGGTCTCTAGAGGATGGAAAAAGATAGTGCCAAACAAATATGAGTCAAGACCAAACAATGGTCTAGAATTAGCCACTCAATGGCAATCTTGTAATAAATCCAAACTATTGTAATTTAACATTATTTAATCTAATTTCATCATTCCAAATCAAATTCCAATTAAATCTACCATAAAATCACATAAATCCTAATTAACACATAACACTAATCAATTTCTGATTCGGCCGCCGATAAGGCCTTCAATTTGCAGTTCGAAATTAAAACATGAACAGATCATTTAATGACAAACAGATAGAAGTGCAATTAATGCAATACACTCATACAATCAGTTCAGAACTTCAGCTTAATCAGTCACTTATCATGCTTAATCACAGATTAGCACTAATCAGAGGTGAGGGTTGTTACAAAAGGGAAATAACAACAATAATATGAACAATAAAGACAAAAATCATATCAATATAATCATGGGGATGTGTAGAAGTTCGCATTGGAACAAAAAATAGTTAGGGTTTAAGATTTATAAACAAAATGAGTGAAATCAGTTATGTTTGGTACCCATTATGAGACGGTTGGATTGTCACAGATAATCATTGTGAAGATTCACAGTAGAAACGAAGGATGACAATGGTGATTCCGACAGCCGACGACGTAGAAGAGACAATAAAGAAGTTAAGGTGATGAAATGATGAGACGATTTCACACGTATGGAATATAGGATTTTTGCGGAATTATTTTCGCTTTGCCTAGGAGTGCTCCTATATTTTCGGATTCTATTGGTTTGAATGGCAAGAGACATTAAAAAACGTAGCAGGGGTGTTTTGGAAAAAAGCTAGGTTAGTGAACATGATTCTGTTATTGTCATTGATTTTGATTTTTTGTTATTGGATTTCAATGTAGTAATGATTTTTTGAGATTGGTAATGTGTCTGATATAAAAATGATGTAAATGTTCATATTATTAATCAGTGTTAATATTCACATTAATTTGAATTGAAAATTTATCATGTGAATATTCACATTACTTTTGTTTTCATATCCATATTCATGTGAATATTCACATCTCCAGTGATATTTGCTTGGGTTAGTGAACATGATTCTGTTATTATAATTGATTTTGATTTTTTGTTATTGGATTTCAATGTAGCAATGATTTTTTGAGATTGGTAATGTGTCTGATATAAAAATGATGTAAATGTTCATATTATTAATCATTGTTAATATTCACATTAATTTGAATTGAAAATTTATCATTGTGTTATCAATTGATGTTAATATTAGTCACACACCCATATAATATTGAATGATGAATATGTCTTCATTGTGTTCATTATCACTGTGACAATTTGATGTTAAGGTTCATTTCAGTATTGCATCAAATTACACAATCACAAGCCTCAACTTTCATTTTGAACACAAACATGATGTGAATATTCACACTAAAACATATGAATGTGAAAGTTCACATGAATTCTGGAATATAGATAAATGCACTATGATTTCAAAGTATTAATTACTAATATGGAATGATGATATTAAAGTTTAAATCAAAATTGCATTACCCACATATCACATTAAGCCAATGATTATGTGTACACAATTGTAAAACAGCTGACAACAATGTGAAGGTTTACATTGATTTTTTAATCTCTAAAAATATGACTACATCAGCATTGCATTAATCATAAACCATCATTTCTGTGTGTACACAAACATAAAGTGTACATCTATGCACAATTAGATTATTGATGTGAATGTTAATATCACGAATAAAACATCAAATAAATTAATTTAGTTACATTAAGCCGATGGTTATGTGTACATAATTATAAGACAACATAAACCAATATGAATATTAACATTGACTTTCTAGTAGCAAATATTATGACAACATGTCATTGTATCTTATTAAGCACAATCAAAATAACTAATTATGGTTCTTTTGTCTAATGTATTCTAATATTTACAAAATCGCAAATGATGTGAAATTCATATTCATATTTTTCTTGCCGATGTAAAATATGTCTTTTGATGCCTTGTACGTCTCTAGTACGCATGCGATGACATCGTTGAACTTCATGCATTTGTTGAGGTCAACTTTACCAATCCTCAACACATCAAACAATTGCCAAAATGGCGTTTCCTTCAAACAATCCAGCTGAGGATCCGAGAACTTGGTGCTCGTCATCAGTTTCACTAACCCAATGATGTTAGATCGGTAGTTGACTTTTTTCATGTTCACTTTCGGGGGGTTGGCTATTTGTTTAAGTTTGTCTTTGACGTAGAACTGTTCTCTTTTTCTTTTGCCATGAAATCTATGAGCAACATCTGTTTGTTCAATTAGAAACAAATTTACTGTTAATGGTCACAAATGGTAAATCATAACAAGTGTAAACTATATGTGCTGTGAATAGTTAAATAATGTGACCATGGTTGCATTGAGCAAAATCATGATGTTAATATTCACATGAACACTGTACAACATAGGATAAAACAATAAAAATCAAATAAATTGTGTGAACAATCACATGAATCATATATCATGTCATTAGTTCATGAGTTTGAAAAATGAACAAAATTTTGGGAGTTCAAATCATTTGATCATAATCAACAATTCCAACAAGGATAACAACCAAAAAATTAGAGGAAAATAACAGATGAAATATGGAATAATAACATATTATAAATATTAAACTAACACGATGTATACATGATGTTAATATTCACATCATTACATTATATATTTGATTGTGAATGTTCACAGTCAAATATATCATGTGAATGTTACAATGTGAATATTAAAATTATGTTCAGAATGTTACAATGTGAATATTAACATGATGTTTAGAATTTAATTATTGGCATTATGTTCAAAATGTTACAATGTAAATATTAACATTATGTTCAGAATGTAATTATTGACATTATGTTCAGAATGTGTGTATTGACATTGATGTTACTCAATAACAAGTGAAACAATAAGATGTTATTATTTACAACATGCCTACAAGAATTCAGATGTAACCAAAATAGGGTTGACAACCATCCAAAGTTTGGTCTATAATTATTTCATGACCATCAACAACCAACAACACCAACAAGTTTGACATTGACACAAGGGAGAAGATAATGAGTGTTTTACAAAATAATAACACATGACAATTTAAGACAAATAAGTCATTACCAATATTTGACAATCTGATACAAATATTGACATTATGTATAATGGGATTCACATTGAACCAAAAGAGGGTTGGCAACCATCAAAGATTAGGGGCTCTAATTTTTCATAACCATCAACAAGCAATAATACCAACAACTCCGTAAATATTTACATCATATTCCATTAATGTCAGAAAGTGAATATTGACATTATGTTCATAATGTGAATATTGCCATTGATGTCATAATGTGCATATTGATATTATGTTCAGAATGTGCATATTGACATTGATGTTAATCAATATCAAGTGAAACAATATGATATTATTATTTACAGCATGCCTACAAGAATTCACATGTAACCAAATCAGGATTGGCAACCATCCAAAGTTTAAACTGTAATTATTTCATGACCATCAACAACAAACAACACCAACAAGTCTGATATTGACACAAGGGAGGAGATAAGGAGAGTATTATAAAACAATAACACATGACAATTTAAAACAAACAAGTCATTACCAATATTTAACAATCTGACGTAAATATTGACATTATATATAATGGAATTCACATTGACCCAAAAGAGGATTGACAACCATAATGTGAATATTGCCTTTGATGTTCATAATGTAAATATTGCCATTGATGTCACAATGTGAATATTTACATCATATTCCATCATATTTTTGGGTGAAGAGTGGGGGTTCTATGGATATCAACAATCAACAATACCAATATTGATAGAGGGGAAAAACTAGAGAGTTCATTACCAAATCACAACCACAAACAACATTAATAACAAATGAATGTAATATTCAACAAAAAAAATGAAGATCAGCAACATGGATAAATAGTGAAAATAGGGAGTTCATTCGAAAATCAAATCCAAAAACAATAATAATAATGTAAATATATATATTTGTGATTACATTATATGTTATCATTGATTGAAAAACAGAGAGGTGGAAAGGATATATACATTGGTGATTACATTAGAAGTTGAATATCTACATTATATTCATAATGTGAATATTGATATTGAAGTAGATATTTACATCAATGTAAATATTTACACCATATTCACATCATATTTGATCACTCTGTAAATATTTTACAGATTATGTATAATGGAACACACATTGAACCAAAAGAGGGTTGACAACCATCCAAGATTAGGTGCTCTAATTGCTTTATAACCATTAACACGCAACAATACCAACAACTCTGTAAATATTTACATCATATTCCATTGATGTTAGAAATTAAATATCTACATTATATTCATAATGTGAATATTGACATTGAAGTAGATATTTACATCAATGTGAATATTTACACCATATTCATATCATATTTGATCACCTTTTAAATATTATACAGATTATGTATAATGGAATACACATTGAACTAAAAGATGGTTGACAACCATCCAAGATTAAGAGCTCTAATTGCTTTATAAACATCAACATGCAACAATACCAACAATGCTGTAAATATTTACATCATATTCCATTGATGTTAGAAGTTGAATATCTACATTGTATTCATAATGTGAATATTGACATTGAAGTAGATATTTACATCAATGTTAATATTTACACCATATTCACATCATAGTTGATCACCCTGTAAATGTTGTACAGTTGTCAATATGATGTTTACATCATATTCTATCATATTTCAATTTGAGGGGAAATTAGGGGTTCTATGGACATCAACAATCAGCAGTACCAACATTGACAGAGGGAAAAAAACAAAGAGTGAAAATAAGGGGTTCATTACAAAATGAAATCCAAAAACAACAATAATAACAAGGGCAATGTAAACATATACATATACATTTGTGATTAGATTATATTATCATTGTTTGAAAAACAGAGGGTGGAATGATGGTGTTTACCTTTGGTCCTCATTGTGGGTGGGATATGTAAATCGACGGCCGGTGAAAACCTAGGAAGAACAAACCTCAATTCTTTCAATGTAAACCTTCGCAGTGGTGCGTTGATGTGGAATAGCAGTGGTCGGCGATGGTTAGCGGTGGTAGACGACGGTAGTGAGGCGATGTGAAATCTAGGGTTACGGTTTAGGAATTTTTTGGTGCCAACGATGAGTTTTTTTTAGGAATGAATGTGTTGTGGGGTAAAGAGATGGAATAAGAACGGTTGAGTTTTCATAATGGAGTATGCGCGGGAGAAATGGAAGGAGGATATTTTGGTCTTACTACACTGAATGGGACCTGATGGAATAATCAAAAATGATTTGGGTTTTATGATATAAAAGTCTTAGAAATGGGATTTATGAATAAAGCTCCCTATAGAAAATGATGCTGATGATAGTCGATTTATCATTCGTTAAGAATTAAATGATATGAAAGATATTAAAATTTCAATATTGTTGTGAAATATTTGGATGATAATCAAAAGAGATGTAATTGAAATCCTAATGAGTTTTGGGCTAAAGTAGAATTAGGGAAAAGTTTATCATGTGGGAAGTTTGGTATGTTATGTGGTAAACTACATAGTGTGATGAATAGTGGTGTATATCGTAGGTTTTATTATCTATAAATAGGTGAGTTTGCATGGTAATGAAAATATAAAAAAATTGTGTATTATATGTGTGATCTTTTATTTCTTCTTCTATTATGACTCTTCCTTATTTATTTTCTTTAGTTTTATACTGCGTTATCAGTACGAGATTCTAGCCAGCTGAAAGGACAAAACTACTGGGTGGTTGTAGTAAGTATAAACAAATTCTAAAACTAATTTTATATTTCCTTAATATATTTACATAATACTAAATATATTGTTTTTGTTAAATTTAGTAATCACGTCAAATATTTCAAAATTAGAATTCTCAGCTCTTGACATTTCTGGAAAAAATTATTTATCTTAGGCCATGTTTGTTCGGCGGATTAGGTTGGATATGATTATTAGTGAAAAAATTGTTAGTGAGAAGATTGTTAGTAAGAAGATTAAGTAAAAGTGTGTTTGTTTTGATGATAGTGTGAGAGATGGTGGTGATGAGATTGTTAAATTATTTTTATATAAAATAAATAAATAAATTATTTCTATATTAAAAAAAAACTAAAACAAATATTAAAACAAACCGGTTGACTTGGTAAAAAAAATAAAAATAAAAATAATTTTTTTTTTATATAAAATAGATTCAATCCCCTTACTATTTTTCTAATCCCATCCAAAATTCACCCAAGCTAATCCCCATCACGCTTGAAGTAGCAATCCCTCTCCACAAGGAAGCTACCAAACAAGTTATAGTGAGACCCACCTCCTTACAACTCCAATCCCACCCCCTAATCTCCCAAACAAACATGACCTTAGATTCTTGATGTTGAGATCCACCTTGAGGCAATAAATCTTGGAGATACCATAAAACATGAAAGTGAAGCATCCCTGTAGGATCGCGCAAAGACAATGATAGTCGTTCACCATTATCTCCAAGAAGAATTAAAAATGAGTACCTCACGATAAAAGATCCACTAATTCTGTGGAATAATTTGAAGGAGAGATACGAGCACCAGAAGACCGTAATCCTTCCAAGAGCCCATTATAATTGGTTGCACCTGAGGTTACAAGATTATAAATCAGTGTTAGTAAATACAATTCTGCTTTATTTAAAATAATATCTTGATTAAAATCATATGAAGAAAAAATTACTGAAGAAGATATGCTTGAAAAAATATTTTCCATATTTCACGCTGTAATGTGCTCCTGCAGCACAATATAGAGAGCGTTGTTTTTCAAAGTACTCTGAACTAATTTCATGTATTCTTGTGGCTAAACAAACTAATCAATTGTATTGAAAAATCATCTATCCCGGCTAATCAGTTCTGCTCCATTCCCTAAAGTGAATGAGGTTGCATTTTATGGTCGTGGACAAGGGAGAAGTCATCGTTTTGGACTAGAGGTGCAACTTGGGTGGACTCAACCCAAGCAACCCAAACTTAGCCCGAATTTTTTTAGGGCTTGGACAAGATATTTTTAAATTCGGTACGGGCTTGGGCAAAGACATCAAATAACCCGAGCAACCCAAAACCCAAATTATACATATATAGATATATAAAAAAAACTAAATATATATAAATTATTAGCCATTACATGATATTAAAGTAATTTAGATTATTAAATTATATTGAATATATATTATATATACAAATAACATAAAATCTTACTTTTTTTTATTTTCACTCATAAATTGTAAAGACTACTATAGCGGTATCTCTCTTACATTATATAAATTATTTGTTTTGATGGTATTAATGATTCTCTATATATAAAAAAAAAATGTAAATAGAGTCAAATTTTAATAATTTAATAATGTAGCTGGAAAAAAAATACAATTCAGGCAACTGGGGCAATTCGAGTTTAACTTGGGTCGGACTTGGGCAGGCAACCTCGGGTTACAATTCGGGCTTGGGCGGGCCTGAGCAGATTTCAACACAACTTGGGCTGGACTTAGACAACCTCTCAACCCGACCGAACCCGTCCGAGTTGTACCCCTATTTTGGATGTGGCCGAGATAGAAATAATTACCGAATCCGTACAAGATATGTTCAGAAAAATAACATGGCATTCCACTAGAAGTGGAATAATTCTAAAACATCACAAGAAAAGGGAAAAGGTTTATAGAATAAACCTTCCAAGTATCATGAAAATGCTTGTTACAGATATGGCATGATAGGGCATTGGTTGCGTATCTGTCGTACGCCTAAACATTTAGCGGATCTTTATCAAGCCTCGATAAAAGAAAAAGGAAAAGGAATTGAGATGCATTTCACAAATCATTATGAACCCATTTATATTAATCATCTTAATGTTTCCAATTTCTTTAAAGATTCTGAAGGAAAAATTGATCATTTAATTGGTGATAAAAATGTTCACATTGATTAACTTGACTTCTAGATACCGTGATGTATTATCCTATTTTGATTATGATTTTGAAGTTTGTATTTTTGAGTTTAATAGTTTGTATTTTCTTGCTTTAAGTTTTGAGAAAAATGAATTTCAGTTTTTTATAGGCATGGCTTTCATTGATGCATTGACTAACTCCAAAATGATTGGTGATGATATTTGTCTAGTGGACAGTGCAACCATACACACAATTTTACGTGATGCAAAATATTTTATACAATTAGTCATGGGAAAAGCTGATGTCAATACAATTTCAAGTTCTGCAAACCTGATTGAGAGCTCCAGAAGAGCCAATATTATGTTGCTAAATTGAACAAAAATTTGAATTGAGGAAGCTTTGTATTCTACCAGATCTAGAAGAAATCTATTAAATTTTAAAGATACACGTCGTAATGGTTATCATATTGAAACTATAAATAAAGGTCAAGAAAAGTATTTATTGATCACTTCAACTAATTCTAGTCAGAAACTAGTATTAGAAAAACTTCTTGCATTTTCATATGAATTATATTATACGACAATAAAAACAATTGAGTCACATATTGTCATGCACAAGTAGTGCTCTGACCAAAAAATGTTTATGCTATAACATAACTAACTTGGGCATCTGGGATCTATAATGATGCGTCGAATAATTAAAAATTCACATAGACATCCATTAAAGAACTAGAAGATTCTTGTACTAAGTAATTATCCATGTTCTTCCTGTTCACTAGGGAAATTAATTATCAGACCATTACCTACAAAAGTAATTGTTGAATCTCCATCATTTTTGCAAAGAATTCAAGAGGATATATGTGGACCCATACACCATTCTTGTGGACCATTTTGTTATTTTATGATTTTAATAGATGCATCAACCAGATAATCACATGTTTGTTTACTTTTTATACGTAATGTTGCATTTGTCAGGCACCTTGCTCAAATAATTAGATTGCAAGCACATTTTCCAGACCAATTCGTCTTGATAATGTCAGTGAATTTACATCCTGAGCATTTGATAATCATTACATGTCCATTGGCATTGATATTGAACACCCTGTTGCACACACTCATACCCAAAATGGTTTAGCTGAATCTTTCATTAAGAGACTTCAGTTGATTGCTCGGCCTTTGCTTATGAAAAACAAATTACCTATTTCAACATGAGGTCATGCTATATTGCATGCAACATCTTTGATTGGTGTCAGACCAACTACATATCATGATTACTTGCCATTACAACTTGTCTTTGATCAACCACCAAATGTTAGTCACCTTAAAGTGTTTGGTTGCGCTGTTTATGTTCATATTGCACTTCACAGAGCATTAAGATGGGTCTACAACATAGGCTTGGAATTTATATTGGTTTTGATTCTCCATCAATCATTAGATATCTAGAACCTTTGACTAGTGATATGTTTAAGGCAAGATTTGAGAATTGTCATTTTGATAAAACAATTTTTCCATCATTAGGGGAAGACAGGTAGTAGCCTGAAGCTCGACAGGAAATCACTTGGAATACTTTGACGTTATCTCATCTTAATCCTCGTACTAATCAATGTAAACTAGAAGTTCAAAGGATTATTCATTTGCAAAGTATTATAAATCAGTTACTAAATACATTCACCAACACAAAAAAAAATGTGACAAAATCTTACATATCAACAGCTAATACCCCAGCAAGAATTGATGTTCATATCGGACAATTAGTGGGTATAGTAGCAAATAAGTCTAAGGCATGCCAGAAGCGTAGGAGATCCATCGGTGCAAAAGATAAAAATTTCTTGAAAGAGAAAAGCTCAAGAATAAACAATTGGTACTGTAGAAGAAACCATAAATGAATCTCCTAGAGAGATCATACCCATAAATGAAAGCACCCCTAGAGAGGTTAGAACCACAAAACAAGCTATAGTAAGTCTATCCAAATTTCCTACTTATGAACCTCCAAAATAAGAACCTCTAGAAGAGAAATCTCGTGAGAGTTATTCCTTGAAGTGGAAAAAGTACCTAAAAATAATGAGATCTCAATACATTATATGAGTACAGGAGAAGTTTGGGATAGAAATCAAATTGTTGTCGATAATATATTTTTGTTTAAAGTTGCTCCAGACATTACGAGAAGTAATACTGAAAACATTATCAAAAGTGATGATGACAATGAACCACAAACTATCAAGGAATATCAACAGAGAAATGATTGGCCAATGTGGAAAAAATCAATACAAGCAGAGTTAAACTCGCTTACAAAACGTGAAGTATTTGGACCTATAGTCCAAAACCCTTAAGGGATACAACCTGTGGGATATAAATGGGTGTTTGTACGAAAATGCAATGAGCAAAATAAAATTGTAAGATATAAAGCACGACTTATTGCGCAAGGTTTCTCGCAGAGACCTGATATTGATTATGAGGAAACATATTCATCCGTAATGGATGTGTAGACGTCCCCGAACGTCCCGGGAGGGAAATCCCGTTCTGTTCGTCTGTGGGTCTACTACAGTTCAGGACTCAAATTGTCACGGTTCTTAATTTGAACCAAAGAGTCCAAATCCGGTAAATTGTTTTGAGAAAAACAGATTTTTGAAAGAAATGCCAAACATGGACTGCTTTGCCAGATACAGAGTCGCCACCTAAATATTTTTTAATGGAGGATTTGGGAAACCCTGACTCGGTGCCAAAGGCCACGTGTCCGTCATCACCAAAGTTGCCTCGGCTCGGGAACTTGGGTATGGTTGGGGAAGGTCAGTTATGAGCACCCCCTCTCGCCCGATCCGAAGATCAGCCTCTACTAACCATGATATCCGTTTTTGAAAACGTTATGTGTTCTTATTCCGGTTATTAGCCTAGAATTACTATGTTATGCGCGCAGCAAACAAGTATAGACCAAATCGCCTAAATTAGAACAAAACATTTCATGTTTGTTTTGAAAATGGTTTGGCTACTCGCAAGTAGGCTAAAATACAGGTTTTGCCACCCTCGAGTGGGCTTAGAAAATATGGTTTTGCCACTCTCAAGTGGGCTTAAAACTCGCATTCAATGCATTGTTCCAATTTAAGTAACCCAACCTTCATCCACAGGCATTCAAGCAGTTATATCACATAAGCAGCTAGCCTCATGGTAATCATGCAGTCATGGAAAACACTCACACGCATGCGGTATGCTAAAGCGTAAAAGCTTACCTAGTACTCCAAGCCAAAACAGAAACTAGTTAGTAATCATGTGGATGATCCTAGTTCATGTCAAGATGGCTAATGCAACACATGCAAGATGCAACTACAATAGGCTCGGCTATTATAAGATGGCATATGATGATGCTACAACTAACACGTATTCAACTTGGAATTGAAATACAATGCAGTTAGTATGATGCGCCGAGCCCGGTACATGCAAGACATATGTATGGATGCACGCATGCATAGCATAAGGTATGCTAAATTAAATATGCCCTAATACTAACCATCGAAAGCATGTAAGTAAAAGGGAGAAAGAAGTGGGGATTGGAAGACATGCACACACGCACCCACACTTATTACAAATTCGCCCTCGCTCGGAGGGACCAAAAGAATAATACAAATTAATTAACCCACAAGCTAATTAATTATTACAGACCACCTAATTAATTAAGCAAATTAACTAAGCTAAGAAAGCAGTAAAGGCCTCGGGAAGAGGGTCCAATGCACGCGTGCTCGGGTTTGCTCAGAAATCCAACGCCATGCACAAGTTTGCCTCTGTTTTCCCTGCTCTGCTCCTCTGAAAATTGCACAAGTCTCAGGGAGCACTCTATGGACACTGTGGAACATCACCGGCTAAGACAGAACACCACCGGCCAGGTCCGGATGGTCATCGACCATTTGTAAAGCCATCGGCCAACAATGGATGGCCAGTCAGCAGTATAGATGGCCGGCCGGCCAAAGCTTCCTACAGAACCTATTTTGACAGCAGCAGAGGGCAAAACAAGGCATGGCAATGCATTTCAAGCAAATGTATGCACCACCACATCCCTTATCATATTTATGACTCAAAGGGGTATGGTGCTCGATTCTCAGACCACCAATCGCGCATTTCAATGTGTGATGGCCCAAGAGACCAAGTATGCATTTTCAATGTAGAATGAAATGCACATAAACAAACAATGAGCTTAACCTCTATCATACTCAATTCAAGAGGCAAAGCATGCATGCCAATGTAATGCAACCCAGGCATGTGAGCTAAGTGTGCAACATGAGCATGGACACAAGCAATGTATACTAGGCACACAACCTAAGTTAACAAGCATGCTAGGCATGGAATAATTATGCTAATGGCAAGCATACAAGATGCAATTAAAACATGCAAGTATGCAAGACATATGACAATATGCAACATGGTCCAAAACTCAAAGCAAGCCAAGGGGCTTAAACTATGGCTATACAAGCCAAGCCTCAAAGGGCCAAGGGGCTTAAAATAGGTACAATGCAAGTCTAAACAAGACTAAAGACACACCTAGATGGCATCTAAATGGTCTAAACATGGAAGCACATACAAAGGTCCAATCATGGAGCACAGGACAACAACCTTATAAAGCATTAAAGGAGCATCAAATGCAAGCATACAAGCATGCCATGAGGACTGAAATGACATTATAAGTGACGCCAAATCACTGAAATAGTGCAAGTAAAACATGCTAGAGGGGTCAACACTCAAGGCCTACAACGGGGATTACATGGTAGCTACACAAAGCAACTCATGGATGACCCAAACAACTAAAAACAGTACTCAAACACACTAAAACATGCATAAAAGCTTCACAAAGCTAAGCCAAAACAAGTAAGCATAGTGGTCTAAATGCTAGATACATGTCAAGGCAATTTCATGGCATTACAAGACAAGTATGCAAAGCAAGCATGGTGTGTCTAAACCAAGTAAAAACAATGCTATATCATGGCAAAATAAGCACAAATAACACTTAAGACATGGCCAACATGAACTTAAAAATGGTGCTCACACATGAGGCTAAAATGACACTTTTTGAAGACAACAAGGAGAGGGGGTGGCCCTCTCCTTCTTAGGACCTTAAACCACCATCCTCACCAAAAATAGCACAAAATGGGGCCAAACAAGGCCTAAGAGGGGGTAAACGACCCCAAACACAAAAGTGACCTTAATGAAGTATCTTAAACACAAAAAAAATAGAACTTTTTTATGTTATACACAAAGCTCAAATCAGCAAGCAAGACAGGCTAAAAGTGTGTGCAAAAACGGGGAATAAAGAGGGAAAATGAGTTACCTTTGTAGCCAAAAAGGGACAGCAGCCTCTTGGTCCAAAAAAACAATCCCTTAGCCTCTGAAAATGGCCTCCAAGCTCCTTAGGTTGATGATGGAGGTGTTGTGCTAGGAGGTGTAGTTCAAATGGCCAAGAACTAGACCCTTTTGCACCCTCTAACCCATACAAATGTAGAGAGAGAGGGAGATATAGAGAGGGAGTGATATATATATGATATATATCAGATTTTCTAACCCTTGAAATGGGAGGAAAGGCCCTCTTTATATAGACAAGGCAAGGTGCCAAGCTTCTAAGAGAAGTTAACAAGGTGCAAGCTTCTCTTGGAAGCTAGAAAGGTGTAAGCTTCTTGGAGAAGCTAAAAAGGTTCAAGCTTCTCCAAGAAGCTAAAAAAAGGGGTCAAAGGTGGAAAACAACTACATATATGCACGGGGGCAGGTCTTGTGCATTCCAGCTGGCACAGCTGGCATGCACCATGCCTGAAAAAGGCAAAAAGGTGGTACCGGCCAGAAAAGGAGGCCATCGGCCAAACATATGGTCGGCCGGCCACACCAAATGCCGACCGGCCAATGGTATATTTCACCAATGGCCGGTAGCCTCAAAACACGAGCGGTGGCCTCAAGCCATGGCCGGTGGGTGTCAGGGGTAGCTAACAAGCTACTCTCTATCCTCAGAAACAAAACACAAGTGTTTGGTGCAAAACCGAACACAGAACAGTCGAGTTGAGAGATCCTGAAGTAAGGCGCGTAGCCGAGACCTCCGGGAACTCAAAACGAAACACGAACAAGGATGATCACCGGGTGTTCAAGCGGTGACGTCCAAGTCTTAAGGACGGTCAAAAATGGGGTGTCTACAGGATGCAATTACATTGAGATTTTTTATTAGTTTGGTAATGATAGAAAATTTAGATATGCGTCTAATGGATGTAGTTACAGAATATTTATATAGATCACTAGATAATGATATATATATATATATATATATATATGAAACTCTCTGAAGGATTTAAAATGTCAAAAGCATCTAATTCAAAACCCAGAAGTGTTTATTCAATCAAACTACAAAGATCTTTACATGAGTTGAAACAATCCGGATGCATGTGATATATTCGACTTAGTGTATATCTATTGAAAGAATGATATGTAAATGATCTGATTTGTCCATGCATTTTTATTAAGAAATCAGAATCTGAATTTGCAATTGTTGCAGTATATGTTAATGATTTGAATCTTGTAGGAACTCTAGAAAAGCTTACAAAAACTGCAGAATATTTAAAGAAGGAATTTGAAATGAAAGATCTTGGCATAATAAAATTTTGTCTTGATCTGCAAATCGAACATTTGCTAAATGGAATTCTTGTACATCAATCAACATATACATAAAAAGTTTTGAAGAACTTTTATATGGATAAAACTCATCCATTGAGTACTCCTATGGTTGTTCAATCTCTTGATGTAAAAAAAGATCTTTTTCAACCTCGAGAAGATAATGAAAAACTCCTTGGTCCTGAAGTACCATATCTTAATGCAATAGTGCTCTCATGTATCTTCCAAATTGTAACTATTGCATTCGTTGTCAATTTAATAACAAGATATAGTTATGCACCAACCTGAAGGCATTGGCATGGAGTAAAGCAAATATTACATTATCTTCATGGAACAACTGATATGGGTTTATTTTATTCAAATAAATCCAAACCACGGTTAATTGGATATGCAGATGCTGGATATCTTTCTGATCCACATAAAACCAAATCACTAATAGGATATTGTGGGGATATATTTTCTGAGTACCAGCACGTGGCCAAGGTGACGCCAACGTGTCAGCCGAGGTGCCACGTGTCTTGATCGTAATGCCGAGGTGATCTCGGCCAGGCCGAGGTCATCTCCGAAGATATCGGATTCCGAGATAAGCGGATAAGGGACAAGAGTCCTAGAATGACAAAGGACTTCAACCTGGATAAGGATAAAGCTCTTGGGGAGTTTATCTTTATCTATTGGAGAGTCCAGGATAAGCACTGAACTGAAGTCCATTGAAGCTAGGCTTCTATTGGGACTGAGTTTGCGTTGGCTATAAAAGAGAGGCACCCCTATGGGTCTAAGGTACACAATTTATATTCTGAACAATGAGTTAAGCACTTGATCTATCTTTGAGAGATAACTGACTTGATCGTCGGAGTGCCCCTAGGTGGACGAACCACCGCCGGAATCTCTTCTTTCTGTTGCAGGTCAATCAGGTGCCATCTATTCTGCCCGTGCTCTCCAGCTAAATACTGAGTTGGCAGTGTGGTTGAAAATTCACTCACACAATTTGGCGCCGTCTGTGAGAAAGAAAGGAGAATAGATGGCCAACACGAACAGAAGGAAAAGGTTGGGGACGAAATCCCTGCTGGGAACGGTAAACACGTTGACCCTAACATGGAGGAAGATGGTTGCAACGAGGAGACTTCGGACCAGAATCAAGGTAAGAAAGACGTCGGCCAGGAGGGCGACGTACCGAAGAAGTCGGACCGAAGCGGGTATTACAATGAGAACGACCTCCAGGTATGGAAAGATAGATGCCTGCGAAGGGACGAATAGGTAAAAGAGATGGCAAACAAATTGGCTGACCTGCAATCGATCGTCAATTTTATAATGCAAAATAACGTCATGCAGCCACCGTTCCCATTGCAGGACACGCTGATTCCAACGGCCAATACCCAGAAAGGAGGGCAGAAAACAATCCCTATAGCCCCCCAGCACACCAAGAGCGAAAGACACTCTCACCGGCCTTCAAGGGAGGTCGGGCGAGGAGAGTTAAGGAGGGAAGAATCTCGAAGGACACATCGCACCAAGGAGGCAGACCCCAAAGAGCATCGACATGTTCAAAGGCAAGCACTGTGCTTCGACACAACTAATGGAGAAAGGTCGAAGAGGACTCACAGCGAAACTGAAAGTAGTGCACCAAAAAGATTGAAATCAGGGGATAGCCGAGCTCCTGGACAGACAAAAGAGGACTTAAGAGATTACCTCAAGAGGAAGCAACAAGACACCGAAGTAACTTCCCCTGTTAAGCCGAGAACACCATTCTTGGCAGAGTTGGACAAATTTGAGACCCCAAAAAGATTCAGTATGCCGAGGTTCCAGATATACGACGGAAAGTCGGACCCCAACTTTCACGTCAGATTATACCTAAACTCGATGGCACTATACACTGGGAACGAGTCATTGCTCTGCAAGGTGTTCCCCTCATCTTTCGGGGAGATTACATCATATTGGTTTCACAAATTGCCAAAGGGAAGTGTGAAGACCTGGGAAGGCCTGGCCGAGATGTTCGTGGCTAGGTTCGTGACAAACAAACTACAGCCATTAAGGGTAGACGCCTTGATGGCTCTGAGAATCAGTAAGGATGAAGGCCTTAGGGCCTATGCTAAAAGGTACTATGAAGTGTTCAACCGAATACCCGAGTGCAATCAAGAGGTGGCGGTCATATCTTTCAAGAACGGTCTAAAAGATGACTGTCCACTACGAAAGTCTTTGGCAAAGACATTGCCAAAAAGCATGGAAGAGCTCATGGCCAGAATTGAGAAGTATGCCAGAGCCGAGGAAGACACGTCAGGAACTAAGGAGACAAAGCAAGAGAAAGGAAACGGCTCGCCGAAGCGAGGCCGAGGAAACAACGGATCCAACAAGCAAGAGATAGGACTGAAGGTTGCACAGGCAGTCACAACTGTGTTCCGAATCCCAATTCACAAAGTCCTGGATAAAACCCGATCCCAGCCCTATTTTAGAGCACCAGCTAGGGTGCCAGGAGAATTTATGGGAAGAAGCCTTGGTAAGCATTGTGCTTACCATAATGAGGATGGGCACCTGACTTAGGGTTGCAGAGCCTTGAAGGCACACCTAGAAGACCTGGTAAGGCAAGGCCATTTGAGGGACCTTGTAGATGAGGCCAGGATAAGGGAAGAGCAGGCAAGACTACCTCAGGCACCAGCAACTCCACCCCTCTCCAGCACAACAATCGCAGGCAGGAGGACCTCGGGTAATTAATGTAATTCACTCGAAGGTCAACGAAAACGAAATACGGGGAGAGACCCAGAAGGTAAAGTACTTGCAGCACGTGTACCATGTCGGGGAGAAACGACATCGGGCCGAAGAGTGCCAGGGACCAGTAGTGTCCTTTACTGAAGCCAACCTTGAGATGGTACAGCATCTACATAACGATGCCTTTGTAGTATCCCTCCAGGTTGGGGAGTGCCAAGTAAAGTGCATTCTAATTGACCAAGGCAGCTCTTGTGACATCATGTATGTCAGGTGTTACAAGGAGCTTGGCCTTCACCCAGACAATATGGAGCAATCAAATGGCCCAATGATCGGGTTCAATGGAACACCGACATGGTGTAGACACCCCATTTTTTACCGCCCTCAAGACTTGGACGTCACCACTTGGACACTCGGTGATCTTCTATGTTTGTGTTCGTCTTGAGTTCCCAGAGGTCTCGGCTACGCGCCTTGCCTCAGGATCTCTCGACTCGACTATTTCGTGTCTGGTTTTGCACCAAACACTTGTGTTTTGCCTTGAAGGGGCAGGGAAGGGCTTGTGAGGCCATGGCTTGAGGCCACCGGCTGTGTTTTGTTGCCACCGGCCAAATGTTTGGCCGGCCGACACTCTAGATGGCCGGCCGGCTATCTTTTTTTGGTCAATTGCATTTTTGGCCGGCCGACTACTGTGCATCTGCTTTTGCAGATATTTTGGTGCAGCTGGCATGCACTTGGCTCCCCTCCATACACGTGTATGGAGGGATCTCCCCCTTTAGAAGCTTGTCTTGTAAGCTTACAAGACTAAAAGCTCTATAAAGAGGAGGCTTCTTCTCTTGGCAAAGAGGTTAGACAGGTTGAACAAAAGTTAGACATTTTAGACAGCCATTTTTAGGGTTTGAGTTCTAGGGTTAGGGTTTGGTTCATATCCTATCTCTATATCTCTCTCTAGTGTGTGTTTTGTCTCATTTTTGCTCACAAACACCCACCATCACACCATCTCTTGGAGCTGAGGCCCTTGAGGGTTGTTTTGGAGTTTTGGAGCTGGTTTCAACCTAAAGAAGCTGCTGGAGCTCCATTGTTGAAGAGGGTCTTCAAGGGTAAGAAGCTTGTCTCTTTATTCCCCATTTTTGCAAAGATTTTCTACCTATCTTGCAATTGTTTTTTGGCTTTGCATATAACACATAAAAGTTCTGTTTTTAAGGCCTCTAAATAGTTTGTTAAGAGTGTTTTGTGGTTTGAGGTTGTTTGACCCCTCTTAAGCCTTGTTTGGCCCTTGTTTTGTGCTATTTTGTGTGAGCTCCGGGACCACAATGTTTGGGCCTCCTCACCACTGAAATCTTGGGGGATTTCAGAGGTGAGGATGGTGCCTTGAGGTCCCAAGAAGGAGAGGGCCACTCCTTCTCCTTGTTGTCCTTGAAAAGGGCCATTTTTACCTCTTGAGGAAGCATCTAGTTTAAGTGTGTGTTGGCCATGCCTTAACTGATTTTCAGGCTTATAATGTCATAATATAGCATTGTTGTATGTTGGTTTAGATGCACCATGCTTGTTTAGCATACATGCCTTGTAATGCCATGTTTAGGCCTTAACATGCCTTAGGTTGTAAGCCCTTGTTCTAGCATGATTTAAGCCTAGCTTTGTGAAGCTTTAGTGCATGTTTTTGTATGCTTTAGCTCTGTTTTAAATTGCTTGAGTCATACTTGCCATGCATTGCATAGTCCCTTTGCATTATTAGCTTGTAGGCTTTAAATATGTGAAGTGTTGAGCATGCATTGCTCAATTTATTTCAGTGGTTTGGAACCACTTAACCTGTAATTTCAGTCCTTATAACATGCTTACATGCTTGCCTTCAATGCTTCTTTGGTGCTTTAGAAGTTTGTGTTGTATGCTCCATGTTAAGCATTTGTGAATGCCTCCATACTTAGACCATTTAGATGCTATCTAGGTGTGCCTTTGTCCCTGTTTTGGCATGATTTGGGACTGTTTTAATCCAACTTGGTCATTTGCTTCATGTGTCACATGATCTTGGTTTAAGCCCCTTGGCTTGTCTTGGGTTTTTGGCTTTGCTTGTCACAAGCTATGCTTGTCTTGTTTGCTTGGTTTGGCACCTCTTATAACATGACTTCAGAGCTTTTCCATGCATGCTATACACCCATGTTTGCATTCTCTTAAGTGTGCTTGAGAGTCCCTCTTTGTGCTTAAGTGGTGGCCCATGAACATGTGCATGTGTGTGTGTGTGTTAGTCCTTCACTTTGAGTACTTTGGCCACTATTTTAGGTTTGCTTGAGAGTTGCCTAATTAGTTTAAGTCCATCCCTTTTGTTTATTGCATGCACTCCTTGTATGTTGTAGCATATTGACGAGTTGCCGCATGATTGAAATCGCATGATTGAATGAAGTTACATGTTGGCTTGCATGCTTAAATACCTATATTAGCCTTGCACACTTGTTGGTTGCATTGTTTTATGCCTTGCATGTCTTGCATGCTCATTTGCATTGCCATGTTGCATGCCTAGTTAACATGCTTAGGTTGCATTGCATTAGCATGCATACTTGACCTCTTGAAATGAGTATGATAGAGGTTGAACCCCTTTGCTTGTTTATTTGGTTTGCATTCATTTGAAATTGAAATTGCATGCTTGATTCTTCGGGCCATCATGCGTGGAAATGCGTGATTGGTGGTCCGAGAATCGAGGCCCATGTCCCTTTGAGTCATAAACATGATAAGGGGTATGATTGGTGCATACATTGCTTGAAATGCATTGCTATGCCAAATATTGCCCTCTGCTGCTGTCAAACCAGATTCTGCAGGAATTTTTGTCCGGTTGGCTAAATATAGTGCCGGCCAGCCATCTTTTTTGGCCGGTGGATTAAATCTGTGGCCGGTGACCATTCTTTTTGGCCGGTGATGTTTTCCTCCAGCCGATGGTGTTCCCTAGCATCCCGAGAGCAAACCCTGAGACTTTGGCAGTCCTCAGAGGAGCAGAGCAGGGAAAACAGAGGCATTTTGAGCATGGCAGTGGATTTCCGGGCGGAATCGAGCATGCATGCATGCATTGAGCCCTCTCTCCGAGGCTGCTATTTACTGCTTTCTTAGATTAATTAATTTGCTTAATTAAATTTAATTGTCTGTAATATTTAATTAGCTTATCAGTTAGTTAAATTGTATTGTTCTTTCGGTCCCTCCGAGCGAGGGTAAATTTGTAATAAGTGTGCATGAGTGTATGTATGTCTTCCAACCCCACGTCTTTCTTCCCTTTTATTTACCTGCTTATGATGGTAGACCAGGGCATATTTAAATTAGCATACCTTATGCTACGCATGCGTGCATCCATGTATTTGTCTTGCATGCACCAGGCTCGGCGCATCATACTAACTGCATTTGTATTTCAATTCCGAAGTTGAATACATGTTAATTGCAGCATTTCATATGCCATCTCTAGGATAGCCGAGCCTACTGTAGTTGCATCTTGTATGCGTTTCATTAGCCATCTTAACATGAAATAGGATCATGCATATGATTACTAACTAGTTTTTGTTTTGGCTCGGAGTACTAGGTGAGCTTTTATGTTTTAGCATATCGCATGCGTGTGAGTGTTGCCATAATTGCATGATTACCAGGAAGCTAGATGCTTATGTGATAAACTGCCTGAATGCCTGTGGGTGAAGGTTGGGTTACTTGAGTTGGGATAATTCATTGAAATCCGTGTTTTAGCCTACTTGCGAGTAGCAAATTCCAAAACATTTTTTTAAAACAAAATGGATATGCAATACTTGTTTCCAAATTAGGCGATCTAGTCTATACTTGTTTGCTATGCGCATAACGTAGTAATTCTAGGCTAATAACCGGAATAAGAGCATATAATGTTTTCAAAATAAGATATCACGGTTAGTAGAGGCCGATCTTTGATCGGGCGAGAGGGGGTGCTCATAGCTGACCTTCCCCAATCGTACCCAAGTTCCCGAGCCAAGGCAACTTTGGTGATGACGGACACACGGCCTTTGGCACCGAGTCAAGGTTTCTTAAATTTCCCAAAATAAAATATTTAGGTGGCGACTCTGTATCTGGCAAAGCAGTCCATGTTTGGCACTTCTTTCAAAAAAATCTGTTTTTCTCAAAACGATTTGCCAGGTTTGGACTCTTTGGTTCAGATTTAGAACCATGACAATTTGAGTCCGAACTGTAGTAGACCCGCAAAACGAACAAAACGGGAGTCATCCTCCCGGGGCATTCGGGGACGTCTACACATGGCCACTGGAAACAACAAGCTTGGAGGTGCAGGCTGGCACCAAGAAGATAAAGACATAATTCACCACAACCGACACACCCTCCCCTTACAACGTCATCTTGGGAAGACCATGGTTGCATGCAATGGGGGTTGTTCCCTCAACATTGCATCAACTATTGCGGTTCCCAACAGAGCATGGGATAGAGGAGATCAGCTGCAGGCAAAAAATTGCTCCATGGCAGCAATGAAATCAACTTGCAGCATACGAGAGCCAGAAAGGGCAGAGATCGAAGACGAGGACGTGGAGGTCCTAGAGGACGTCGGCAAGGAGCCAGCCAAGAAGAGTGAAGAAGCATTAAAGAAAATCCTCATCCAGCAGGGGGATGAAGAACGCTTCTTCCTTCTCGGCTCGGGCTTAGCCGAAGAAGAGGAAAAAAGAGTTGGAGGCCTTCTTGAGAGCAAACATTGAGGTGTTTGCCTGGACGCCTTACGAAATGTCTGGCATTGACTCCGAGGTCACTTGCCATAAACTGAACGGGTCAGCCAAACCCGTAATCCAACGAACAAGAAGACCGACATTGATGCACGTTGAAGCAGTGGAAGAGGAAGTAGACAGGCTTCTGGAAGCCAAAACCATTCGAGAGGTAGATTACCCGACATGGCTATCAAATACAGTGGTAGTAAAGAAAAAGAATGGTAAATGGAGGGTCTGCATGGACTTTACCAGCCTAAACAGGGCCTGTCCCAAAGACAATTTTCCTTTACCCAAGATCGACCAACTGGTGGATGCCACTTCAGGGCATGGAAGGATGAGTTTCTTGGATGCCTACAGGGGGTACCATCAGATAGCCATGTACCCCCCAGATGAAGAGAAGACTGCGTTTATCACCCCAAAAGGGCTATATTGCTACAGAGTGATGCCTTTTGGGTTGAAAAACGTAGGAGCAACTTACTAAAGATTGGTAACCAAAATGTTCAGACACCTGATTGGCCGAACAGTGGAAGTTTACATCGATGACATGGTCGTGAAGACCAAGGAACCTACAGGTCATTTGGCCGACCTAAAAACAGTCTTTGACATCCTTAAACATATCGGCTCTGATTCAATGCATCAAAGTGTGCATTTGGAGTTGGATCTGGTAAGTTCTTGGGATACCTGGTGACCAGAAGGGGCATTGAGGCCAGCCCAGATCAGATCAAGGCCATCCTAGAGTTCAAGAGCCCGACGTCGGCAAAACAAGTGCAGATGCTAACTGGAAGGGCTGTAACCCTGAATAGGTTCATAAGCAGAAGCTCAGACAAGTGCAAACCTTTTCTTCAACTTAGTGAAGAAAGCCACAGACTTCTTATGGACCGAGGAGTGCGAAGCCGCCTTGGCCGACTTGAAGAGGTATTTGACCACGGCTCCAGTTCTCTCAAATCCAGAACCTAGAGAGGAGCTGTTCCTGTACTTGGCAGTTTCGGAACATGCGGTAAGCGCAGTGGTAATCCAAGAAGGAAAAGGGGAACAAAGGGCTGTTTATTATGTAAGCAAAATCCTAGTTGATGCAGAAACCAGGTATTTACCCTTGGAGAAGTTAGCGCTGGCCTTAGTAATGGCTTCAAAAAAACTGAACCATTACTTTCAAGCCCACAAAATTGTGGTGCTAACTGAACATCCTTTGAAGTCCCTGTTACAGCAGGGAGATTTGACAAGCAGAATAGCCAAATGGGCAGTGGCCTTGGGCCAGTATGACCTAGAGTTCAGACCCAGAACAGCAATCAAAGGCCAAGTTTTGGCCGACTTCGTGGCCGAGTTCACGCCAGAATCCATCGTACATCGGGCTCCGTTGAGCCGAGGTGAAGGATGTCCAAGCAAGCAAGGAGGAGCCCAGCCGAGGGCAACGGAACAAAGGAAGGAAGAAAAACTCAGACCCTGCAGTATTTACATCGGCGACTCCTTTCGACTATTTGTCGATGGGAGTTCAAACCGACAAGGAGAGGGGGCAGGAGTAGTACTGGTATCTCCAGATGGACAGATACTAGAACAATCCATTCGTTTGGGGTTCAAGGCCTCAAACAATGAGGCAGAGTATGAAGCACTGATTGCAGGACTAAAACTAGCAGTAGCAGTAGAAGCAGACAAGGTGGTAGTCTTCTGTGACTCACAGCTTCTAGTCAACCAGACAACAGGTGAGTTCGCAGCCCGAGACGAAAGGATGTCGGCCTACGTAAAGAAGGTCAGCAGATTGGTGGCCTTGTTTCAGAATTGCCGACTACAGCAAGTTAGCCGAGATGATAACAGCCATGTTGATGCCCTGTCCAACCTGGCAAGTGCAATACAACCTGGAAAGGCAAGGACGATAATGGTCGACTACTTATCGGGCCCAAGCATTGAACCACTGACCACAGAGCGTGAAGCAATGTGTGTGGACATGGGACCAAGCTGGATGGACGCAATAATAGCATTCCTGAAAGAGGGAAAACTATCAGATGATCACAAAGAGGCACATAAGATCAGATTGAAGTCAACAAAATTCAGTCTGACAGCAAAGGGACATCTCTACAGAAGATCCTTCACTGGACCCCTTTTGAGGTGTGTACATCCTTTACAAGTTGAAGATTTTCTATACGAAATACATGAAGGAATATGTGGAAGCCACGCGGGGGGCAGATCACATGCCCACAGGGCCATTACCCAAGGGTATTAGTGGCCCTACATGTAGAAAGATGCAGAAGCCTATGTCAAGAAGTGTGAAAAGTGCCAAAGATTTGCACCACTGATACACCAACCAGCAGCCGACCTGAACCCAGTATCCAATCCTTGGCCATTTGCCCAATGGGGCATGGATCTTGTTGGAAAAATGCCCCAAGCAACTGGGCAAAAGAAGTACCTGCTGGTAGCAACAGATTACTTCACCAAATGGATAGAAGCTGAACCCCTTGCCAAGATCCAAGACGTAGACGTGAAGAAATTCATATGGAAAAACATCATCACCAGATTTAGGATTCCAAGAGCAATAGTTGCCGACAATGGAACACAATTTGACAGTAAGCTAATCAAGAGCTTCTGTGCAAAATTCAAGATCAAGAATTACTTTTCAACCCCAAGCTTTCCTCAAAGCAATGGACAAGCAGAAGCATCCAACAAAGCTATCTTGGATGGGATAAAGAAGAGGCTGCAGGCAGCAAAAGAAAAGTAGGTGGATGAGCTGCCCAGTGTACTCTGGGCATATCGGACTACGCCGAGAAGATCAACGAGGGAATCCCCCTTTGCCATGGCTTATGGCACAGAAGCAGTCATTCTACTAGAGGTCGGCATCCCAGGAATCAGAACCCAGGCAGTGGAGAATGGAACTAATGATGTACTCTTAGCCCGAGATCTGGATTTGCTTGAAGAAAGAAGGGAGAGAGCAGCAATTCAGCTGGCGGCCTACCAACAGCAGCTTGCCAGGGCTTATAATAAGAAGGTCAACCCAAGGGAGTTTCAAGTCAGCGACCTCGTCTTGAGAAAAGTTGTCGGCAACAAGAAGGATCTCAGAGAGGGCAAGCTTGGCCCAAATTGGGAGGGACCCTATAAAATCATCTTGATATTGGGCAATGGGGCATATCGGCTTGAAGACAATGAGGGCAAAGAGTTGCTAAGGCCCTGGAATACTTGCAATCTTAAATTTTTTTTTTTTTATCATTAAATTTTCTTGTTCTTTGTTATTAGCCGAAGTAATAAATAAAGCTTGATTCTTCACACTTGTGACTGATAAGATAGTTGATAATGTTTCTAGAATACATGCATAAATAAGAACCCAAGTAGAACTTAAGTTCACATTAGGGGCAGAAAGTTGGAAATTGGTTCCTGGCAAGGTAGAATATACAAGTTAAAATCAGCCTAACACTTGTTGAAATTTGTGAAAAATTTACAAGTTAAAGTTAAACTGAGGTTATGTTTAACGCTTCTTGAAATTTGTGAAAAATTTACAAGTTGAAGTTAAACTGAGGTTATGTTTAACACTTGTTGAAATTTGTGAAAAATTTACAAGTTGAAGTTAAACCGAAATCATGTTTAACACTTGTTGAAATTTCTGAAAAATTTACAAGTTGAAGTTAAACCGAGATCATGTTTAACACTTGTTGAAATTTCTGAAAAGTTTACAAGTTGAAGTTAAACCGAGATCATGTTTAACACTTATTGAAATTTGTGAAAAATTTACAAGTTGAAGTTAAACCGAGATCATGTCAAATACTTGTTGAAATTTGTGAAAAAATTTACAAGTAAAGGTCAAGGTTGTATTAGAATGAGTACTTATGTACTTGCCGATGTAAATCATTGGTGGCTATAACCGAGGTATTTCACCCCGAGAAGATTACACAGTTAAGGTGTACATTAAAGATATGCAGAAATATTCTAAGTATGAGAGTCATACAAAACAGTAAAAGGAGGACAAAGCTACAAACATTCAGAAGAGAAAGTTGTATTTATATTCAAAAAAGGCACATCGGCCACAAGAACTGCTTACATTGTTCCAGAGAAAGAAAAAGTACAAGGTACAGAAAAAAGAAAAAGAGTACCAAACTAAGATTCGTCAGCGCCACTAGCAGGTTGGGTCTGGAGCTCGGAAGACTGCTGAGAAAACATGTCGGCGGCCTTCTCAACCGCGAGCTCGGCATATATTTCCTGGAGGGTTTGGTCGAGGCTCTTATCGGCGATAGGCGCGTCCGATATTGCCTTCTTAGGAGTAGCATCTTTGGGAACCTCTTCACCCTCCTCATCTTGAGTCAAGTCCAGGACTTGCTCATTTGAAGTAGGGGACTTGGCCCCAACAGCTTCCTTTGACTTCCTCACCAAAGCTTCCTCTTCAGACTCAGAGTCGTCGTCGAATTGGCTTGGAGTTGGGGGGGAATGGCAGGGTGAGGATGTCGGTGTTCCTGAGGGGGGGAGTCCTCGGGGATTTCAAGCTTTTTCAATAAAGCCATCCAACCAAGGGTGAAACCCTTGTTGCATGCCTGCTTTACCTGACGCTCGTAGTCCGCCGTGACATCGACCACCCCCTCAACATATGCCTTTTCGTCTGCGGCCTTGACCTCAGCAGCTTTGGTGGCCAAGGCGTCTTGAAGTTCCTTTTAGGCCTCGGCTGTCTTCTCTTCGGCCTCTTTCTTCTGGGCCTCAAGAACTTTGTTAATGGCCTCAACGGCATCCGCTTTTTCTTCGGCATCATCCTTAGCTTTGACAACAGCCTCGGCCTGATCTGCCAAAGTCTTCATTTTCGATTGTAAGTTTTTATTGGTCTTCTGCAGACTAGTAGCCTCCCTAGTCTTGTCGACCAACGCCTTCCTTGTCTCAAAAGATTGCATTGAGAAGGAGTGGGCGTGCTGGATTGCCTGAAGAAAAATAGATAGAGCAGAAGATATTAGAAGATTTTCTAAGCATAAAAAAGAAGAAAGAAAGATACCAAGTGTGGAGACTTACTTGAACAGAACGCTGGAGCATCAGAACAAAGTTTTCATACTCGCTCATCTCGGCGTTTCGGTCGAGATCTCTAGGAAGGAGCAAAGCTGTGCTAAGGGCAACGCCGACGTTAACGTCATCGGCACTATCATCAACTTTGACCGACCTGTCCTCCAAATTAATGGGTGGAGCCCAGGGGGCATCAGACTTCATGGAGCCCGAAGCTGTTGCAGATTCGGACCTCGTCCTCTTTGACTGAGTGGATTCGGATAGTTAGGCCTCGGCGGGCCTCTTCTCGGCAGCAGAAGGGGTTTTCTCGCTCGAAGCCAATTTGGAAATTGGCAAGGTGTCCTCAGTATCAACCTGAGTCACCGTTGCCTTTGGCTGAGCCTTCTTCAGCCTTCTTTGTTTTGGCTTCGGAGGCTGAGTTGGCACTGGTTGAGCGTCTATGGTGGATGGAATGTTGGCCAAGAGATCTTTAGCAACTGCTTTCTGGCGGCCCATCTCGGCAGAAAAAACAGTTCGTCACCGACATTGGCGTTGAGATGGTGGGATCAGATATGGAGCTGAGGTTGACGGCTGCTCTACTGGATCAGAGTTCGATCCTTGATCTAGCTGAGATGTGGAGGCAGCTTGAGGAGTTGTGGCAGAAGGGGGAGATTGGCTTTTCTTCCTCTTTGGGACGTCGGGGAGTACTGATTTGTAAGTGGGAATGAAGTTAAGTAGCAGTGGGGCTCTCCACTTATGAATTGGCAAATCCAATAGCTTCTTCAAGTCCTTGCTGGGGAAGAAAGACTGGCGAAAGTCCTTTGGTGGCTGAGGAAGAACTGCAAAAAGAAGAGCACAGACATTAGAACAAAGTATTGAAAACTTCAAAAAAGAGAGCAAGAAAAAGTGACACTTGGCCCTTACCATCTCCTTCCTCGAAAACTGTTCGGCTTAGGAGATAAAGGTGGAGGTCGTCATTGGGCTGAAACTTCCAGTTGTCCGAGACGATGAAGTAATCGTCTCCAGCACCCTTGTTTGAGTCTGGGAGGTCGGTAATGAGCTTGTACTCAGTGGACCTCGGCTTGAGGTAATAGATATGGCCTTTTTTCGATTTCAAGCGACACATAGTGTAGCAGTACTGGAAATTGGCAAGGGTAACCCTAGCATTCTCCTGTTTGGATAAGGCTATTGTACCATTGATAACTCGGTAAGAATTGATGGCAAGTTGCATTGGGTTCAATTTGTAGTAATGTAGGATTTTGCGGAAAAATGTGTCAAGTGGAAACCTAAGTCCACACTCAATAAAGGCCACTACTGAAAAAGGCATGAGGTTCACATCGGGCATGATGGAGTCATCCTCCCCAACCAACCTCAGATGAACGTCGACCGGGATGTTAAACTCCTGCCTAAAGTGCTCTAATTTGGTTGGGATGTCTACCCTATGCTTCCACATACCCATAACGTCGGCTTAAATTTGAGGAGCTAGATTTCAGAAAGAAGGTGTTTTGTAAGGACCTCGGCAAAAACCTAAATGTGAGCTAAGGTAAGAATTTGTGGGGGTCGTTTCAGTTCTTCTTAGAATTTGTGGGTTCTATAAGCAAATCCCAAACCTAGATCTATGGAAATAAAGATTGAAGGCACGAATCTGGAAAAGACATAGAAAACAGAAAACAAAGAACGTGTTTCAGAATCAAGAACAGTGATAAACTATCAAGAACACCGTAACAAAGTATACACAAGGGTGCGAGGCCAAGAACAGTAGCAAAAGTGAGCAAATTTGTGAACAATGTGTATATATTCAAGACACGAATTGGGCAACAGCAAAATCGTAGAATAAACGTGCTCAGATGCGTGATTCATAGATCAAGAACTTGAATAAAACAGCAATGGCAGCAAATAAATAAAGTAGAGCTTTTGAAGAGAAACAAGAAAGGAACAGTGACTCACCCAAGAAAAATGAAGCCGAAGTGAAGTTCGCCGGGATAAGACGGTAGCCAGAAGCAAGGAATTGCAGCAGAAGCCTCGACAGAGGAGAGTGTAAGACTGGTTGCAAAAAGCTTCGCAAAAGCAACAATGGAGGATTTAGCAGAGTAAAAAGGAGAGAGAGTTTTTTGCACGAAGACAGCGGTGTAAAGTGAAAAGACAAAGAGAGAGGGTGCTAAGTTTTGTCAAAAATGCGAAAAGGTGGCAAAAAGAAATTAATGAGTCTAGAACGACGTATATGTTAGATGGCGCACGCAGGCGCAAAACGACTTGAATAGCGCGTATCAGACACGGTTCAGTAGGGGACAGACGCGTGGTAGAAATGGTTGAACTATTGTGCGTGACAGCTCATATGCGTGACAAAACTCTTGGGGTTCTTGGTTTAAAGAAGCAGTGACCTCGGCCGTAAGAAACATGTCGGCTAAATGAACTCGAATAAAACTAAGTTATTGGTTCTAAAAACCTTGATGAAATAGACTACAGGACCTGATCATGCAAAGCCAACGTATTATGACCTCAGTAATGAATGGTGGAGCAAGATAGCCAACGTTCTAGAAGGCAGTACAGATATAGGTTCCATCACCTCAGGATGCCGAGGTAATAGAACCTAGGGGGCAGTTGTGGGGATATATTTTCTGAGTACCAGCACGTGGCCAAGGTGACACCAACGTGTCAGCCAAGGTGCCACCAACGTGTCAGCCAAGGTGCCACGTGTCTTGATCGTAACTCCGAGGTGATCTCGACTAGGCCGAGATTATCTCCGAAGATATCAGATTTCGGGATAAGCGGATAAGGGACAAGAGTCCTAGAATGAGAAAGGACTTCTGCCTGGATAAGGATAAAACTCTTAGGGAGTTTATCTTTATCTATTGGAGAGTATAGGATAAGCACTGACCTGAAGTCCATTGAAGCTAAGCTTTTATTGGGACTGAGTTTGCATTGGCTATAAAAGAGAGGCACCCCCATGGGTCTAAGGTACGCAATTTATATTCTGAACAGTGAGTTAAGCACTTGATCTATCTTTGAGAGATAACTAACTTGATCGTCGGAGTGCCCCCGGGTGGACGAACCACCGCCGGAATCTGTTCTTTCTGTTGCAGGTCAATCAAGGGCCATCTATTCTGTCTGTGCTCTTCAGCTGAATACTGAGTTGGCAGTGTGGTCGGAAATTCACTCACACAGATATGTTTTACCTATGGGCATACTGTGATATCTTGGCGATCAGTAAAATAAACATTAACTGCTACTTCTTCAAATCACTCAGAGATACTTGCAATTCATAAAGCAAATCGAAAATGTATTTAGCTCATATCCACGATCCATTATATTCAAAAAAGATGTGGATTGTTTTCAACGAAAGATAGTCCAACCATATTATATAAAGATAATGCTACGTGTATCACACACATTAAAGAATGCTATATCAAAGGTGACAAGACTAAACACATTTTACCAAAATTCTTTTACACACATGAGCTCTATAAGAATGGTGATATTGATGTTCAACAGATACACTCAAGTGATAATCTGGTAAATCTACTTACAAAAGCATTACCGACTGCAACATTCAAGAAGCTGGTGCATAATATTGGGATGCGTCGACATAAAGACCTATTATGCAGCATTGGGAGGGTCATTAATTTTAGCAAATTTTTAGATTGTACTCTTTTTCCTTCGTTTAAGGTTTTTTCCTACTGGGTTTTCGTTAGTAAGGTTTTAACGAGGCAATTTAAACAAATCACATATAAGAATATGGTTATCCAGGGGGGAGTGTTATGAAATATTTGGATAACCATAAAAAAAAATAAAAAAATAAAAAATAAAAAAGTTGTAATTTGAATTCTAAAGAGTTTTGGGCCAAAGTGGAAATAGAGGAAAGTTTTACCATGTGAGAAGTATGGTATGCCATGTGGTAAACCACATAGTGTAATGAATAGTGGTGTATAGTGAAGGTTTTATCACCTATAAATATGTGAGTTTGAATGGTGATGAAAATATAGAAAAATTGTGTATTACATATGTGATCTTTTATTTCCTCTTTCATTGTGGCTCTTCATTCTTTATTTTATTTAGTTTTATAATAAATATATATATTTTTTTCATATTTTAAATGTTTCAATATATATTTTACACATATGCCGATATTATTAAATAGATTGCGTACTTGTTTTTCAATCTGATCCTTAGATCAATTAATTTAAGGACTAATTCCACCATTCACTTGAGAGGTTTTGAATCCCAATTAATATTAGAGTTTTATCCTGTATGAACTAGTTCCAAAAAATTAGTTTTCAGGAAACAGTTTTTAGAAAATTTTACTTTTTTATTTTTCATATTTTAATATTTTCAATGATTTTTTTTAGTATTTTAAGCAATTTTTTAAATTTTTAGACACACTTAACATAAATACACTTAAAAAGTATAATATTTTTAAAAAAAATAATTAAAAAATACATTAAATACCAAAAAAATAAAAAATATATATAAAAATTTAGTATATTTTTCGTATTTTTATGTATTTATTAATTTTTTAAAAATATTTTTTCATAAATATTTTACTATTTAGATACATCTAAGTAAGGTGCATCTAAAAAAGTAAATAAAAAAAATTGCTTAAAATTTAAAAAATATTCACTAAAAACAAAAAAATACGAAAAACAAAAAACATAATTTTCAGAAAACTTTATGTCTGGTTTGGCATGTTTTGAAAAAGACAAAAAATCAAAAAGTTACTTAAAAAGCTAAAAAGTTATCACTATTCACAAAAAAAAATACAAAAAAAATAAATTTTCACATAAAAAAATACAACTCAATTTTTTGCTGAAGTGATGGGTTGTCCGCATGATTGGTCTGATATACTAGTTTAGAAATGATTGCCTTCTTCGCAAGCAACCATTTAGACTGTGTTGTTCGGCCCGTGGGGGCCACCACGGGTCACATTTTGATAATCTGAACCATTCAATATATAGAACTCTTTGAGTAATATATGTTTGTAAAAAAATCACGTTGATCGGATATCGCTAACTATATGATCAAATCAGTTTTGTATAAAAAAAAACGGACGGTGTTATAGTTAACTGGTGAACAAAAACTAATCCAATCAATGTGATTTCGATATCCGATCAATGTGATTTTTTATATGCATATAGTACTCGACGAGTTCTACATATATAACGGTTCAAATTATCAAAATGGGACTCGTGGTGGGCCCCACGGGCCAAACAGCACAGTCCAAATGGTTACCCGCGAAGGAGGCAATCATGCCCTTATCTCCTACACTCTGCCCAGAAAAAGGTGTCATACTGCCTATTACACTTACTTCTCCTATACACTTATTTATACAATTTTTTATTTCACATTTTTTCGTAAAAAGATCAAAAGTTAACCCAAACATTCATCTTTTTTTCCTCAACTTTTTAGTCCAAAAAGATAAAAAATACACTTATTTAGGACACTCCAAACAACTCAGAATTTAGAAAAGTGAAACCAAACATACTAATTTATACTTAAAAAGTTTCAAACCTAAAACTTTGGAGGAAGCACACCCTAAATCCAAAGTATTAACTACTAAGCCAACCCCTGAGATTAATAAGTGTGATTTAATGGAGATGAAACTTCATATAAGTGAGAGTTGTACTTTTATTTATACCACACATAGACTCACTTGTACTTTTATAATTTATAATTTTCTAAAGTTTTTTAATATAATTTCTCAAAACTAATCATCTATTTTTCTACTATTTGGAGCAGAGTCATGTGATAAGTCTCCCACAGATAGCTCATTACTTGAAGTTCAGGGGAATTGAGGTGACCCTAATGGCCTCACTCAGGCCCTCCTTTTCCATTAAGCCTTGAAGAGTGTACATATTGGCCAGGGATGTTTTAAATTGTGTAATTTTTTCAGTTAAATTAAAATCAAATTGCAAAAAATAATTTGATTTTGATTCGATTCCAAAATTCTAAGTAGAAAATTTTATCATTATAAACAAACTATCCAATTCAATAAAAAAAAATAATTATACTTGCATAGAATCATTCTAAAAAATCCACGACCATACTTTACTTGACATATTTATAAATATATTATACAAATTAACTTTTATAAAATGTGTCAAAACATAAAAAAATTCATCAAATTATATAGTGATTAGTATAGAAATATAATGTTTAATAATATAAGAAGTATAAAAATCATATAAAATAGTATATACAAATAATAGTAATCATAATCTGATGTTGTATGTTGCCTTAATTAGGAAGTTCAATGATAAATCTATGACTAAATTAGAACAATAATAAACCTCGTAAAGCCTCAGAGGGGAAAGGAATAAACAATTGAAAATGATTTGGAGTAAACTATTGTAAGTTTTGGATGGATGGTAGTGCATGGTGACCATCATGGCAACATCAAAGGGGAGAATGATGGACCTATTGGCCGATCATTTCCTTCAAAGACCATTTTAAAAAAATTTGTTATATAGTGGAAAGTTGACTTTGGTCAACGGTAAAATAAATAAAATAAAATATAAAGGTCAAATTATAATAAAAATAAAATAAACTAATTTATTGGAACAAATTCGAGTTAATAAAATAAAATCTCCATAAATAAAAATAAAATTACATGTTATCATTCTCCAATTCTAATTTAATAAAAGAGCGATGTATTACTAAACATTCTCTCTTTATATATAGAAAAATGTTTTGTGACCCTAAAAACTGTGGCCCTAATGGCCCTAATTTCCTGTTTGGGTAAGTTTTTTTTTTTTTTTTTTTTTTTTTACCTGATATGGAAATTAGGGCCATTAGGGCCACTAATTTTTGAGCTACCAACCAAAGCCCTAACAAAAATACTTAAGACCCCAAAAATTCTACCAAATGTCTCACATGGGTGTGGGACTCGCATGGGACCCACATTGTATGAGTTCCACATCTATGTGAGATATTTGGTAGAATTTTTGAGATCGCTAGTATTACTCTTAAAATAAAGTAAGTAGCGTAATGAGATAAAGAGTGTAAAGATGTAAACGAGTGGTCTAAATAGAATCACTTTTTATAAAAGTGCAATTACAGAGGTGAAAAGTGTAATTTATTTTAATTTTTATATTACAATTATCTAGTGTGCACACCTACTAATTATATATACAAAAATGATTTGTGGCACTAAAAAAATGGGCACTAATGCCCCTAATTTCTAATCTGGGTAACTGTTTTTTTTTTTTCTTTCTTTTTTTGCCTTATATGGCAATTAGTGCCATTAGTGCCCCCAAATTCGGGGCACTAATCACAACCCTTTTTGTTATTCTAATAAGAAATCAGCTGGAGTCTATTTGTGAAGTGTTTGTTCGGTGATACATTATTTGTGAAGTGCCTGTTAGGTAATACATTGCTATACCAATTAAATTACTCCAGTGTCATGTTGCCGAACTAAGATAAATTTGTCCAGCCACCTGTTACTTTACATGCATTGTAGATTGTCTTCATTATTGTCGCATTAAAGGCATCTATTCGTTTCAATATAATTAATATATCTTTTAGTCACACCACACTCTTTGACATGCAACTAACAAAAATGTTTCCTCCTCAGATAATCTAGAAGCAAATGAGTGCCTTTCAAGATGTTCAGCAGCCGAGTGATTATACTTGCATTGTTGCAATTAATAGAAGCATAATTCTTCTAAGCAAATAACAACAAAATATAAAAAAAAAAAAAAAAATTGAAAATGCACAATAATGAGTAACTAAACAAATCAAAAATATTCACCCTTGGATTACCAAAAATGTATATTTTATTTGACAGTGGATTACCGGGCATGTATTTTTTGTTCGGCAATGTGATTCTAGACTATTTTATTTTATTCGATTTTGACAAACCAAACAAAAGTTGAAGAACTCTCCCAAAACACAAAACGAAAACCTGCCAAAAAAATAAATATAAAAAAACTCACAATTTCACTTTTTTATTTTTTATTTTTTGTAGTTATTCACTACCATTTCTTCATCTGTTGCTTTCTTCTATGATTAAAATATTATGATTCTCACTTTTTGAAAAGAGATATGCAGAGAAGAAAAACTGAGAAAGGAAGAAGAGCAGTAGGGATTGAAGAGTAATGGGTGTAAGGAGATAATAAAATATATTTAATTTTAGTCTTTTGTCTTTAAAAGTAATTTCACACAAGTAAAATTGAAGAAAAATAAAAAAAGAATAATGTTAGGGATCATGAAAAACATATCATAAAATGTATCATAAAAAATTTTCATCATTTGATTAGTATATAGTGTTTTATTGTACATCTAATCTAAAGATAAAAAATCTTTCATGATCATCTTCATGATATTTTTTTTATAATCCCTAGCATTACTACATTTGGTGCGATATAAAAATTAAGATAAATTACACCTTCACCTCTATAATTTCACTAAAATTTCACTTTAAGTACTGTTATTTCAATTTGAATAATTGGTGCCACAAGAGTTTTGCTTCCTAACACACTCAAAGCATAGTTGGATCTCCTAATCCTTAGAAGTTCTACTTAGACAGTTTCATGGAGGTACATCTTGACTCGTCTAGGGCAAATGTGCTACTGATGCACAACGCAGTGTGACACCTACTGAATCATATAACAACAGTAATAAAAACCTTCCTCCGCAATAAGACTGGCTTAGTTAGCTACAGCTTCATTTACTCCTTACGTATTAAATCTAATTTTATTGATCACCAGATTAGATTAAAGTATAAACATTAAATTGTTTAATTTGAAACAATAAGAATCAAAGTAAAATTTAAATCAAATTTCAAGAGTTATAAATTACCTTAAAAATTAATTGATTGATCTGTTAGTGATTGACAAAAAAACAAGTAAATCAAGAGAGAAGAAAAACTAAAAAAATTACAAAAAATTTAAGAAAGAAAAAACTGTTCCAAAACTTCACTGGATTGTAGATTTTTACACTCTTCCACTACTGACTTTTTATAACTTAAAGATGTGACTAACTAAGCTTCTACTTTATTCCAAGAAAAACTCTAATGTTGACATAAAGGTTATAAGCTATCCCCAAACACAAAATTCTGAGAATTTCCAGACACACAAACACACAAAAATAAATAAATAAAATAAAATTCTGATTCGATCATATCCGTTAGTGTAGTGTAAGTTTCTAAACCACACAAACAGGTCCCTTGTGCAAAATTGATCCTGCTACTTTATAAAAAGCTGAGACCAAGCATTGCTATACCGAAAGAAACTTTTCTCAATAAAACAAAGATAAGAAACTCACTGAGAATACTAGGACTATTTATGGGGTTTGTTTGTAGTGCTATATTCTCATCATGAATCATATTAGGGCCTAGGAAAATCAGAGAAGTCATGAGGCAGAGGTAGGGTAGGAACAAATTAATTTTACAATCTTTAGGAATGGTAGTATTTTGATATTTTAATCTTTACTATATTTAAAAAAATATTAAATAATAAAAACTAATTTACATATAATAAATATAATCAGGGCGGACAGAAAGGAAAACAAAACATGTTTCTCACCTCTTATTGTGTTGTAGTGTAGTGTAATCAAGGGGATAAGAGATGTGAACAAATCAATGTGAAGAAACTTCCTACTCTTGACATCTCATTATGATTACACTGATTCTTCTGTCTTCCCGAAATGAAAAGTTTAAACAGCTTAAAACAGGGAGTCCCCCACTTCAATTTCAAGGCTAAAATCCACTTCCTACCCTAACTTCAATTCTCTATAGCTTCGATTAAGAACTGTTTTTTTTTTCTTTTTCAAATAGTCCAAAAAAATGAATAGATTAGGGCGTTGGCGTTTATCATTTTCAATAATCCATGCCACCCATGCCTCCACCCATTGCTGGCACTTCTTTCTCATCCTTTGGAAGTTCGACGACAACAGCCTCCGTTGTAGTCAACAAGGAAGACACACTGCATAACAAAAGCTTGATAAGTGCTTACTCAGCAAGGTAACAAAAAATATATATATATATATTAAAAAAAAAATGCAAAAGAAAATTCTTAACAGGCCCCATAAACTACCTTGCAGCATCTACCAAGGCTGTTCTAATGACCTTCAATGGATCAATAATACCTGCCTTGACCATGTCTACATATTCACCTGCTCCAACACAAGTGAAGAGGGAAAAAAATTGCCATAACCAGTAAAAGAACCATAACTTCCCTCGTGTGTGTGTGTGTGTGTGTGTGTGTGTGTGTTAGAGAGAGAGAGAGAGAGAGAGAGCAAACCTTTAGCTGCATCATATCCAAGGTCAGGATTGTCCTGTTCCAATAGCTTACCAACAACTACAGCCCCCTCAACTCCAGCATTGGAAGCAATTGTGTGCACTGGTGCCTGCAAGAAACACATTTATGGACTGAGAATCTTAAAATAAGAATAAGAGCTTCGCAGTCTTGGCTTAATAATCGTTTAATAATAAATTAAAGATTGCACATGACAGATTGTACTTTCTACAAGTAACATGTAAATATGAACTATAAAAAATTGTTGAATAAATGGTATTTTCCAAGGTTCACAACCATAAAGCAGAAGAGCCAATGCTCAGATGGCATTACAGTTCCACTAAACATAAGATATTTATTTACTATAGCATAACTGGCACTTTAATCTTATTTGGCTCAATTTGTAATAATATTTACCTCAAAAGCAAACAGTAATGCATGAATATTAAAGAAATTGTTAACCTTGTGCCAAACTCAAAGACAAAAATTTCAAGTTTATTTGGTTATCCAATCAACCCATGCAATATTAACATTTTAACAGCATCAAACCTGCACTAACGATTTTGCAGTGGTTTACTAAAACAAAATCACTAAGCATCAAGGCTTGAGAAAGAACCAACAACAATCTCAAAAACCTAATTGAGACACAAATTAATGAAATCAATGACAGATCGAAACCTTCAGGGCATTCTGGATAATCTGAACACCAATCTTTTGGTCAAAATTTGCCGTATGCAGTGTTTCCAGCTCCTTTGAGGCATAGAGAAGAGCAGCACCACCACCTGCATAAGTAAATCTCCAAAATTACTGTTTGAAATCCCCAACCTAACTAAAAGACGAAAAAGTCTTCATTACATGACACCATTTTTTTTTTTAAAGATACATTACATGACAAGGTTACCACTTACCAGGTACAATCCCTTCCTCCACAGCTGCTTTTGTTGCATTCAAAGCATCCGTAACTCTATCTTTCTTCTCACTCACCTCAGCTTCGCTTGCCCCACCAATCTGGGAAAGAAAATATTTTCACCTCCTTTTCTTACTTACAACTATGTCAATTAAATCAGTGTTTTCGAAGCTTGTATACAAATCTATGCTTGCCTAAATAAGATTTATTAAAAATGCCAAATTTTTGGAATGTAAATGATTTTAGGTTGTCAATGGGAGACTAACCTTCAATACGGCAACGCCACCAGAAAGCTTTGCTAGTCTCTCTTGTAGCTTCTCCTTGTCGTAATCAGAGGTGCTTAATTCAATTGAAGTTCTCAGCTGTTATTGCACAGTAGTAGGCCAAAAAATTAAAATAAGCTATAAATAGAACGAGAGCCTGGCAAAATGTCAAACAAATACTTCAAGAAAATAATGGTGTACAAACCTGTTCACATCTTTCCTCAATGG
>JAPPVO010000003.1:33368157-33380657 GCA_030407325.1 Camellia japonica | reverse complement strand
AGTGTCAATTAGTATTTTGAATGGAAACTAAATGAAAAGAGGCCAGTTTGTTTGCAACAAACACAAATCCCACAGAAATACTAATCTTGTCTTATTAAATTATCCTTTACAAAACAAAGAAAGAGCATAAAGCATTTAATGAGTGAAAAGCTTATATTGATTCAGGCAATAATTACTGTGTATTTTGCATTTTATTAGTTATTCCACAAGTTGCGGGTTTTCTAGCACAAAATTTTATCAAGGGAAATGTTTCCGCGTAAAGCCCATCCAATACAACATTTACGTATCTTGTGGGACATCTGATGAATGTATATCTAGAATCTTAAAATAGGTTATGAAAAGTACACATAACTAAATAGGTCACGCATGAAATGATCACTATTACAATATAGTCTAAAAAATAGCTGTTTAACAACAAAGCAGAAAGAAGTACGGTAGAATTTAAGGCCATCACACAGAATAATGGTCAAAGTCAGGCTGTCAAGCACCAAAGGGGGCTTAAATCAACGGACAGCCATTTTGTTGTAAAAGCGCGTTTACTGGAATGATACCACAACAAGATCAAACCTTCAATCCGCTGAAAAGAGGGTGCTCTCATGCTTACAGCCTTGTATTTCTATATTTGGACCCAAGCATGACAAAGACAATGTACACAGCACAGGGATTTATATGTATCTGATGGAAGCAAAGCATTTTGATTTTGTAAATTTCTGTAGTCATTGTAATCTTTAAAAAAATATCACTCACTCAATTTTGATCCTTACCACTAAGAAGAGTTTAAAAAAGAATATGATCCAAAATTTTCATTCCCTCACTCGAGATGGCAACATCATAAATGAGAGAAAATATCAGAAATTCAAATGCACTTACTTCATTCCTTCCCATGTTGGAAAATATTAGAAGAAAATCAAATTTAACAAAATAAGTGATCACTATTCTCATTATTATACCTCCCATATTTCTTAAATATTGTGATCATTATTTGATAATAGAAATATTTCTTCCTAAATCATTGATTATTAATCCCATTCCTCTCATTCCCTTCTCCTCATTAAAGTTCCTTTCTTACCCAGATTGCTAGCTGATTTATGGGTCTCCTGTAATGTAATGTAGAATACCAGCTGATTTATGGTTCTCCTGTAATGTTCCTCACAATCTATGTTACATGGATTGAGACAAGCGTCGCAAGTATGGAGAATATAAGAATAATATTTAATAAATCCCTAAATCCCAGAACACAAGGACAATCCCTGACCCGGAGGAAAGTGCTAGCATAGATAAAATCATGTTTTATGCAACATAATAACATGCTAGGATTGGCGCTTTTTTATTAGCAACCATGCAACAATCAAACACAAGGGTGCTTTATGTTTCAAACTACCAGACTTGCTATTGCACATGGAACTATAAAATTCGGATGCATCCTATACCCATAACCCATGTCATGTGCCTGACATGGGTGCTGCTCGCATTTCTGTCTAACATAGCTCAGGCTAAAAGGTTCCTTAAAAAAGGTTGATGGCCTGACATACTCCGTAATAAGTAGGTTAGGCAGTATGAACAAACCCATGTAGACACCAAAAGAGCTGCTTCGGGACTTAAGAATAAGAAACAAGAACCTCATGTAAATACCATGGAAGAATTGGATTGCAAGGAATGTCAATTTCTCATTTTGACTCAGTAAAACAAGAATTCGATCAAATCACATCGCAATATACCAAGCCTAAGCCCGGATACCAGGGTTGAATTGAACAGAAATTCTACTTCATATAGGGCTAGCTGCTAAGACCCATCATAGGATGGACATATTGACGCCAGGAATAAAAGCATTTAAGGAACCAATAAATGCATCCATTCACACACACACATCTCTGACTTGGTTATGTTTGGCTGTTAATTTACAAAAATCTAGAAACTTGTCATTTTTATCCCCCCAAATGCCAAACGAACATACTGAATATGTGAGATTATAATTTTACACTAAAAACATACTTAAGTACAATATAGTCTGATTTTCATTTTGCTTTCATGTAATTCCACATTTAACATTGGAGTAAATGAAATATATTTCAGAGACGAATTCAGATAGTTTCCATCACTTCACATATGATCTTATAAATGACATTGTCAAACAACACACACACACACACACACACACACACACACACACACACACACATATATATATATTTGCTAACAACAAGAAGATCGCAGTCCAAAATTAAGAGACTCACTTTTGGCCCCATTGTGACTTTGACAGCATCAGCGAGCTCTTCAACACCCCTAAGCATCAAAGCCCGCGCTTCAACTCCAAATTTAATCTCTTTCGCTGCATAATTTCTGCTCCAAGCCAATCTACCACCAATCTGAACCAAACACAAACATACATATAAAAAATGAAATAAAAATCGCAAAACAAAGATCAAATCTTTGCCACACGAAGACAATAGTTGAACTACACACTCTACCAATACCTGCTGAGTACCGCATCTAGCGATCCTGCAAATCATGGAACAAAATGGTGAGTGAAACTAAAACAAGAAAGATTAAAAAACAAGCGATTTTGCTACTTACCGAGCTTTGGATACGAGATTAGCGGCAAATCGATACATGGTGGTGAAGCTGCAAAAGCAAGGTGTTGTAGAGAGAGAGAGAGAAAGAGAATAGTGAAGATTGTGGTGAATCGAAAGTAGAGAAACGAATGTCCTCTGCGAGCGAGCGAGAGAGAGAGAGAGAGTAAATAGCGAGAAGGGTTAAGAGTGAGAAGAGTCTAGAAGAAGAGGAGCGTGAAGCAGGGTTTAGGGTTTTGGCGGCTGAGAGGCCAACAAAACAAACAATGACGAACGACACGGACTCTTGCGTTTCGGAATCAAGTTGGGCTATTGGGGCTTCAGGATATATATATATACACACATATCTTTGGGCTCAACCTTAACGCCACTTGGGCTGTGAACTAACGGGCTGAAATTATATGGGCCTCCGCTGTTTTTTAAGACGGAAATATGATATGACTGATTTCTTGATTGAAAAATCAAAACCAACGATATATTATGGTTCAGGTTATTGATTTAATATAAATAAAATAAAAAAATTCACGAAATGCCTCAAGAGTTTTATAAAAATTTATTAAATTTTACATTGAAAATAAATAGAGTGGAAAAACATCTCAATCCTTAACATGTATTACAAAATGTGTATCATTGATTATTTATTTTTAGTATTCAAAAATATCAAAATATAAATTTATTAAAATATAATATTTTAATCAAATCAATTGGTACTGGTTTTAAAAAATTTAAAAATAAAGACAATCATCATACTTTATAAAAAAATAGACTAAAAATAGATTTTTCAATTGGTCTCATGCCATTTGTAGAGTTTCCCCCGTTTTTTTGTCACAGCCCCAGTAAGTAGAAGGACTGTGAAACCATTCAGTGTATTTGGTTTCAATTTTTTGAATTTAATTTTTTTTAAATTAAGTTTTTTATTTTTCGTATTTTTTTATTTTTGGTGAATATTTTTAAATTTTTAAATATTTTTTTGTTTTTAAGATACAAATTTCTTAGATGTATCTAAATAGTAAAATATTTGTGAAAAAATATTTTAAAAAATTAATAAATATACTAAAACACAAAATATATATGCAATTTTTGTATTTTTTTATATTTTAAATTTTTAAAAAAACATTTCATGAAAATTATACTTTTTAAGTGTATTTCTAAAAAATAAAAATTAAAAATTACTTAAAATATTGAAAAAAATTCAGTAAAAACCAAAAAAAATGAAAAATAAGAAAATAGAATTTTCTGAAAAGTATTTTCGAAAATCTAAAAACAAACATGGTTATTTTTTGGGAGACTTATTTATAAGTCTTATTTCGGACACTTATGCTATGTCAAGTCCTGTGTAATTTCTTATAGAGTCTCAAGTCCTATTTAAATAGGTATGTATTCCACAAGATCCTATGAGTTGTAAATAAATGGTATTAATATACTATTATACACTATAATGGCAAAATCATATGTAGGAAATTGAGTGTTACCATAGAAAGTAACATTTTCACATTCAATTAAAAAAATCAAAAACCTAGTAAGTTTGCGAAATGTAACGTGACATGTTACGTTATGTTTATGTAGGTGTCATGTCACGTTACGTTTATGTAGGTGTCACGTCACATTACGTTTATATAATGTCTCATCTGATATGGTCACGTTACGTTACATCTATGTAGGTGTCACGTTACGTTTCGTAAACTTAATTTATAGTAACATTCAATTTCCTATATATGGTTTTACCATTATTTATGATATCAACAACTAATATTGAGGGTAAATGTGTCAACAAACTTTTCACAGGACTTTTGGGAACATAAGTTTTTTAGTAAGACCATATGTAGCATAAGTCTCCTTAATAGGACTTATAAATAATTTTCCCTTATTTTTTCTTCTTATTTTCCTTCCTACTTATGAAACATTACATTAAATTTTGAAAGCTTTTTTGATAAATCCTCTTTCTAAGAGTTTTATTCTATCAAACTCATATTTTTTTTTTTTTGACTATTTCATTAGGTCCTATTTGAGGTAAGAAGACCAAAACACCATAAATCTCTCATACTCCCATTAATGTTAATATTTAATATTGATTGTCATTACATCTTCACTCCAAATAAAAATGCATTAACTATACACTACTATTTAATATTGATATATATTACACACAAAAAATTAAACATGGTTCTTTATTGATTGTCATTATATTTTGGTAGTTCTCATGCATCATTGATTGTCATTATGTTTTGGTATTCCAAATGTTGACTATACGTGATGACATAATTGTTCACAGCAGATGACGTAAATGTGAATGTTCACATCAGATGACGTCGTGATAAAGGTGATGTTAAGGTTTACATCAACACTGCATCAAATTACATAACCACAAGCCTCAACTTTCATTTCAATATAAACATGACGTAAATGTTCACACTAAAACATATAAATGTGAATATTCACATGAATTCTGAAATACAGATATTAACATTATGAACATTAACATTTATATGTTTTAGTGTAAACATTCACGTCATCTGATATTAACATTATGAACATTAACATTTGTATTCACATTCATATGTTATCCATATGTTTTAATGTAAACATTCATGTCATCACATATAGTCAACATTTGGATGCATGAAAACTACCAAAACATAATGACAATCAATAAAGAACCATGTTTAATTTTTTGTGTGTAATGTATATCAAAATTAAATAGTAGTGTGTAATTAATACATATCAACATTAAATATAAGAGTATAAGAATCTAAAAAAATAGTATAAATAAATAAATAAAACCTTCTGAAATAAATGTATAAATATATGAAACTAAGTGAATTATAAATTTCCTTCATAAACTTCTTGAACTAAAACACTCCTAAATAGTATTTATCAATAAAAACTCCTTAATTTTTTTTTTAATGAAATAGTAAGAAAGGATCGTTAGGACTAAAAAATTCTCATCTACTGTCATGTTTCCTTTCATCTACCATGGTACATAATAAAAAAATTCTAGGCTTAGTTTGATTATCAAAATAAAGATTTTTTTTTTTTGTTCTCAAAAAAATAAAATAAAGGTTTTTGAATTTTTTTTTAAAATCAAACCAAATATTTACGTTTCATTTTCGTCACCAAATTTATGAACCAAATAAAATATACCTGATATTTTGAAAGAAATTTTTTTACAAAATCTTAAAAAGAAGACTGATGAAATATTGGGATTAACATCATAGCCTTGGATTGAATGCTTATTGCACCCTGCTCACATGTAGCAATTCATTACGAATTTGAGAAAATTGCATTAAAATGTGAAACAGATTCACAATATTCATCACCGTATAATGCTCAGGATAAATTTCTACTGATCCACCTCAGAAAAGAACAAAATCCTAATGTTGTGTTTAGTTGAAGAAATTGAGAAGTGATTTGAAAAGGAAAAAAGAAAAAATAAGTAAATTATAAATAAAATATACCTGTATTTCCCCTAATTTCACACACTTTTTCCTTTTCTTTTTCTAAATCATTTCTCAAATCCTCCAACCAAACGCGGCGTAAGACAAAAAACACCACATGTGAACAAAAACAAAACAAAACAAACCACAAAATGCTGGAAAGCTTGGAGAGACATCTTTTGCTTCCCATATACAAAGTATCTTCACAAATACAACAGCAGTTGGGCCAATGTTTTCTAAAGACAATAGATATCATTATGAGCACAGTATAGTTTCTCACATATTTGCTTCTTCCCCACCAAAAAAGCCTCCACCCTCCACTCCAAACCAAACAAGCGAAAAATGAATATAACAAATATTATATTAAAAAAAACCCACCCTTCAAACTCACATTTCCACACAATATACAAAATACACAATAATGAATGACCATACCAAACTCCCCACACCCACGACATTTCATCCCAAACGCTCCTGGCTAATCGTGGTTAACATCTATTGCAGTACCTGACCTGGCCTGTGAGATCCGGTTAGCATAGATGGTCACCAACCGCAGTTGCGTGCTGTTCAGCCCCTCCAAGTAGGGCAAGAATGCTTTCCCAAGCATGATATAGATGTCTACAAGACAGAAAACAACAGTCTGCCACCAAAAGAAATTGTGTTAAAATAGACCCATGCCAACTTAAGAAAGCTTTCCATATAGCCCAGATAAATATAAAATAGAAGTGCATGTTCAGATATCAATATCTATGTTCAGGAAGAACACGAAATTTGTCCTGGTTTAAATGAATCACAACTTCCTATGACGGTTTCCTGTTCTCAATTGAAGCAGGGATGGTACCTAAGAACGTGGTTCGTTCCAATATGTGAAACGGAAACGGGAACGTAGTATGCCACATGTTCTAAAATGTAGTACGATAAGGGTAGACTTGTATATATTATACTTAAAAATTTAAGATACTTCTAGAGTAATTTTTTTTTTAACTATTAAATATCTAATAAAATGTAATATTTTCTATGAGCATTATGACCCATTTGTTGATGTTTTTGTCTCGTCAAAACTTAACTCACCTTAAAATTTATTTTATTATATTTGAATTTTTTCCTCCCAAGGTAACATTTAAGAACATATATTGAAAAAAACTTTTGAGATCGCTTTAGATCACTAAATTTACCATTTTAAAACGAAAGTGTGCCATGTTTCGGAACGTGCGTAGCAATACATAATTCATTAGGGTATTAGCGTTTTCTAGTAACATGGGGTGATAGTGCTGCCATACATGTCTAGAGATCACAAAAACTTCAAAATACAATATAGCTATAAACTTATGGAACAATGAGTGATAGCAGCAAGGTGTTATTTGTTTACCTTGCGAACATCAGCACTCTGGTTCCCAAATGCCTCAAAAAGGGCGGGCAAAAAAGATGGTAACTGAGACATCAATTCCTCTTGGGAGAGCCTGCCAACAACCTGAACACAAAATTAGAATTACGACACAACATTGAAAGTTTTAAACGTCTTCTGAAAGAAACAGTGGCATTAAGAATTTGATACGAAAAGATCGCCATAGAGCCACTCAATTTCCTTGTTAAGAAAACTCTTCTATTTGGAAAAAAAAATAAAATGCGAAATGGCTCTTTTTGTTGGTGGTAGGGTAGCTATTTAATTGTACTCTTTCTATTCATCTCTTCTTTTATCTTCTTTTTCAAGTAGGATCTCTCAGACATCACCCTGTACTCAAATTTTTTGTTCTTATCAAATATAAAACTGAAGTGAAACAGTTGGAGAACTGGAGACAGACTTCGCTGCAGCATCAAAAGATTCCCAAATAATTATATGTTTAACGGTGCCCAAAGACGTATATTAGCTGTCAACTATTATCTAATTGTGCACTGCATGTACAACACTTTCCAAAATATTGTAACTGTTAATATCAAATCTAAAATATCGCACAAGAGACTAACCACTTTGAATCTTGAGGATTCTCAGGAAACAATGAAAATATAAATGACAAAACATTGCTAAGCACAATAACAGCAGATTTATTGTATATAAAAAAATAATTATAACACCAATCAAACTTTTAATAAGCAAGTAATAATTTTCAGAAATAGATAATATTATCTCCAAAAACCAATCTATTCTCTTCCAACAAATGAATTTTTGAAATAAATACCTTTGTTAAACAATTTATGCAAGTAACTAGAGTTTTCTCATCTTCAGTAACCAACAAAGGGACAATAACCTGCAATTCCAGTAAATGAGACTATTTAACTAAATCAAAGCACATTAAGATATCTTGGGATTTTCAGCAAGTAAAGAGGAATCGAGTATCACTCACACTTAAACATCTGAATGAATCATATTGAGACAACACAATAGTCAAACAGTGTTCTGCTTCATTTGCAACCTGAATTGGAAACTTCAATACCATGAGACATTGAGAAAGAAAGTGAAAACCATAAAATGTAGTTCAGCAAAGAATATTACTTTAGGAATAATATCTTTTGTAACATTAAGCAGTTTTTCAATTACCAACTCTACTGAATCCTCCATGGCATCCTTCTGGAAACAAAAGACAAAAATATCATGAAATAACTATAGAAAGAAAGAAAAAAAATGTATAGGAAAAGAAACTTGCATAACGCTGATAGAGATAGGTTGTCAACAGTGTGAAGATGACAAAATCAGGAACTCCAGATAAGAACAAGCAGAAAAGGACATCCACAAATGGACTGCAACCAAGATATAAAGCAGACCTGATTCTTTAGCATTTCAATTATCAGCGAAAGAGCAAGTTCACGGATTGTTGATTCAGAATCATCCAAAACCTCCAGAACAACTGTCAAAATCTGATTGAAGTACTGCAAATAAACCGAAAATTATACACATGAAAATAATGCATAATTTAAGCATACATAGTGAGTGTTTGGGAAGTGGGTTGTTTTGTAAGTTTTTTTAGTTGTAGGATATTATTAGAGAAAAAAAATTTGTGTTTGGGAAGATAGTTGGGTTTTTTTGTGATTGGATGTGATGTTTGTGAGAGCAAAAGTGAAATGATTATGGGGTTTGATGTGATATTTTGTTTGGATTCGTTTTTTTTGGTTTTGTAAAACATTTGTCTTGTAGTGAAAAAAAACAAAAAAAAAACCCAAAAACTAAATTCCCAAACACCCCCATAGTTTGTTGCTCAATGCATAAAATGAAGAAATATAGTTCAACTTGAGTAGCTCATGAATAAATCTTCCCATACACAGGACATTAGTCAAACAAAACAGCTTAGAAAATCTAATAATAATACAAAGTGAAAAACATCGTGTTTGGTTGGTCTCTCAAGAGACAATTTTTGAAAAGAAAATTTTCAAAAATTTGTTTGGTTGAAAATTTTTGGAAAAAAAAAAAAACCAAAATCACTTTTCTCTACTACACATCAATCAATCATTTTTTCTCTCCTCTCACATCCTACACATCAATCAATCACTTTTTCTCTCACCCGTCTATTCAACTACACACAAAAAAAATAAATAAAAATTCCCAAACTCAAAAACTATTTTCAAAACATACAACCAAATAAATTTTCAAATTTTGTAAACTCTTAACAGAAAATTATTTTTCAAAATTGTGCTGCCAAATTATGCATACAAAACAATAGACATATCAGTACATATATCTCAAGCATGGATCATTTCTTCAAAGGGATATCCAGAAAATAATGCTGCTCAAATAGAAAGAAAAAAAAATAATAATGCCTCAACTGAAGGTAATTTAAACATTCATACAAGGCTATATGTGCTTCAAGAATTTAAACTACATCAATATAGAACTGGTTCTTTTTTCTTTTCCTCCTGATTCGTATAAATCTCAGATTGATGACTTCAAAACCTCAACAACAATTTTAAAAATCTTATCAGGAATACCCCCAATCTCCCAGTTGGGCCATAGCACATGAAGCTAATCACAACACCTTGACCTCCAAAAAACCAAATGGTTTCCAATCAACAGATGAAAAAGGACCAAAATATGACAAAGCTGTACAGCTGTATCATTGGGAAGATCCCTCGCAATCATTAATCAAGGTTTTGGTAAAATATTTCTTAAATTACATGCGAAGTTTTAAGCCCCAGACCAACTAATGGGGATTTTAAATGCAGAAGAAATCATTACAAGAGACCCAGCAGATTGTAAGATTGTTCACGTAGTAGTATGATGATGACCATCTATGAAGCACAGATACTTCAAAAAAAGTGCCGTACGAGTATCGAATACACATTCGATACGGTGGGATACGTATCAGATATATGGCAAATAAGTATCCGATTTTTTTTTTATTTTTTTTTAAATTTCAGATACAGGAGGGATACGCAAAGGATACTTGAGGGATGCGAGGGATACACCAAATAAGTATCCAATTTTTTTTCTAATTTTTTATTTTTTCTATTTTAATACGCCAAATAGGTATATAATTTTTTCCAATTTTTTTATTATTTTATATTTATATTTTTTCAATGGTCTAGTCTCTGCTCACTTTCTTCTTCTTTTTCCCTTATCTATTAGGCTACTTTATTTAATTTTTTTTCCACCTTTTTTTTTCCCCTACATTGTTTTAAGGTAAGTATTTATTTACCAAATTTTTAATTTTATGAACTTTAATGTTAGTATTTCTTTATTTAACAGGAATCTCTCTCTTTATTTATTAATTTGCTTTAGGTTTTATTTTCATGCATATTTCATTATAAAAATTATAAAAAAACAATTTTTTTTTAACGAACGTATCTCCGCTAGGGATGGCAATTTGAACCCGGCCCGACGGGGACCGGACCCCCCCGACCCCGATTAGAATGGTTTTTCTCCAAAAAATACCCCCGTGGGGACGGGGATGGTATTCAAAATTAAATCCCCGATAATTTCGGACCGGGGACGGTGATAAGCTTCCCTTCCTCAGCCCCGCCCCGCCCCGCAATTTCCCCGAAACTTCCCCGTATGAATATATATGTGTCTATATTATATTATATCTATCTATATTATATTATTATATGTGTTTAGGCTTGCTGTTTAGGTTATATTATATTATATTTATATATCTATCCTAGCTCTCTCTCTCTCTCTCACTCTCATTCTCCTCTATGTACTTACTCTCTGAAATTGTCTCCCCTCTCTCTCATCTCTTCACTCGATCATCCCACCGCTCTGAAACTATCTCCTCTCTCTCATCTCTCCTCTCTCTCATCTCGCCGCTGATCGCACCATCCATCTCCACCGTGATGTCTTCGACTTCATCCATTCTCTCAGCCGCCGGAGCTGCTCAACTACACGATCCAGATCCACCACCACCACCAGCCATGAGATCAGATCAGATCAGATCAGATCTGATCCGTGTGTGCCAGACCTAGATCATCCACCACCGCCGCCGCCCTACCTCATCTCTCTCTCTCTCTCTGATCTGATCCGTGTTTTTTTGTTTTTAAGTTGATGATTGTTGTTGATGATGATGATGATGATGATGATGAAACATTAAAAAAAAAAAAAAAATTGTTCGTTATACACATACTGATTTAATTTTTGTTCATCAAACATAATTTTTTTTAATTTGTTTTCATTATACACATATTTGTTGTTCTACATATTTGATCTGTTTCATTATACACAAATTTAATTTGTTTGCATTATACACATCTGTTTTCAAACTTCATATTTAATCTGATTTACGCATATGATGATGATGATGAACAGATATGATATTGTTGTTGTTGATGAATATATAAGATCTGCTGTTGTTGAATATGGATGTTTTTTTTTTTTTTGGGCCGGGGAATTTTCGGGGTCTGGGAAACCCGATCCCCGTTAGGGGCAGGGACGGGGGCGGTGATACGCTCCCCGTCGGGGATCGGGACCGGGGACAGGGAAATTTCTACCATCGGGGATCGAGGACGGGGAGTATGATCCCCGGCCCGTTGCCATTCCTAATCTCCGCCGTACCTATATCGTACCTTTTCAGATTTTGGCATATCGCCGTATCTCGTATCCATATCCGTATCCGTGCTTCCTAGATGACCGTTTACTTCTACCAAGAATAGCAATACTTAGCAGGATAATGGATGAGAGATTAGAAGGAGATTGCCTTGTCAACACCCTGATAACCAAGGTATGTAACTTGCAAGAAATTGGGGATTAATTCCCAATAAGACTCTGGGTTTAGCTCGAATTAACAAAACAGCTTGCCAACAAACTAATTGAACATGTTATAAGGATCAATACCTGAAAATGATTAAAGAAAAAAGGAAAAAGATAGGATCTACGATTTCCTCATCATACCTTAGTCCAAATGGATTGATCATTAGCCACAGAAGCTTCGACTAACTGCTGAAGTGCACCACGCTTGCTAGCAGTAGGGCTTTCATCATTCCCATTGCAAATCTACACCAAAAGGGGGAGCAGGAATGTGTTATCACAATGTCAGTTGAATAACAGTTAAGTGAATGAGAAACTGATTCAGTA